>OLMO02000301.1:14624333-14646463 GCA_900291935.2 Cassiopea xamachana | reverse complement strand
CTGAAGTCTAGTCTTTACGTCCTACGTTAGTTCCTAACTTACAAATACAATATACAATTTCTGCATCTAAAATTACCAGTATTACAATAGTGCTAGAAGGCAGGCGAAAGTACAGGGGCGTCGAAACAGGGGGCGGGGGCACTGACCTTCCCCACAGCTTTTTGCATAAAATGGTATTTTTGCACTTCTTTCCCACTTATTTGTAGAATAAAGTACCATAGAAGACAAATTTCATTTGTTCATATTCCGAGAGCTTTGAAAATGATTATGTAGCCAACAAGGATAGTCAGAATTCCAAGCTTATCCCCGACCTTAAAGACCAGGCCCCCTCCAGTTTGAAAGTCGTTTCAACGTCCCTAAAGTATCTAAATACTTTTTGTTAGGCAGTAAATTAGTCATCGGACAAAGACTTCCCATGTTCGATGACGGGTAGAGGCAATCTTTAAACAATTGTGGTAGCCTACTTCTCCCGCGTGAGAGATATTTGGCTGTATCATGTCATAGCCAAGAATAATGTAGAGGCCAATTGTCAGATCTATTTCTGGGTTATTACAAATGATGGTGGGCTACAACTCTTTGTAAGACGTTACTTAGGAGCATAGGATAAAAATTTCTTAGAAGTGTTGCCAGTGATCTCTACTACTTCTAAGAAATTTCAACTCCAATCATATCCTGAAAAGAGAAATTTACGAGCAATTACTCCATCTCTACTTTTTTCCTTGTTCTCTGAAGTACAAGATATTTGTGTTCTTTGCAGTTGTTGGTATCATCAAGTCCATAATCTGGTAAGGTTACAGATGGTTTACATAATCTTGAGTGGCATTTCAATTACACATTGTGCCAAATATCTATGACATGGTTTTCGTCTTATATTTCAGACTGGCTCACCCAACATTTGCTAGATCACTTATTGGCCCAAGCATTTAATATGTTCGTATAACTTTCAGCTGTACCTGCAGTTCCTATTACTTTCAAACCATGAAAGAAATACGCAAAAATAGCTTGTTTATTTAGGCTTTTTCTCTTGTAACAGGAAGACACAATCTCGATCAACCACAACTGGACAAATGCATATGGTATCAATTTTGTACTTCGACATTTGGAAGAGGAACTAAAGCTAGTAAGTTGTGTTGCGATTGCTCTATCATAAGACCCAACCCTCCCTAAAAAAACTGGAGAGTGCAGCGGGTGGCAGTAGGCAAAAACGATCCACCCTAAAATTAAAAGCAACGATTAAAGTATTAGGTATTTCCTCTTAGCATATAATGAATTCGACATAGGAATGATGTAACATCTGGGTCAACGACTTTGCCATTTTATACTTTGTCAGGTCAAAATATTAAGTTTTGGGTAAATGCAGGATGATCATTATGTCTCTCAGTCTAGGACACTAAGTAAGTAGGGGTGGAAAGCTTCTTCCTGAAGAAGCTTCAAAACTTAAGTTTTTATTCCCATTATTTTAACAATATTTCTATTACGTTAGTTTTTCACTTTCCTTCACTTATCTCTTCCCTTGTTCTTCTTCTCTTTTGCTTCCCTCTTTTTCTTTCATTCTTCCTCCTTTTTCTTTCCCACTTTCCTCCTCTGATCTCTCCCTTTTCCTTCTTTTCATTTACTTCCCATTTTGCTTCCCTCTTTTTCTTTCGTTCTTTCTCCTTTTTCTTTCCCTCTTTCCTCCTCTTTTCTCCGCCTTTTCCCGTCCCCTCTTTTACTCTCCCATATGATGGATCTTCTTACTTGGCTGCTTTGTGTATTTTTCCACCTCTGATTGTAAGAGACAACCAAGCACAACACCTGATTCTACTTGCTTTTCTAAAATTCTCTATTATTCAAAATACGTTACTTATTACTCAGGTCGAAAAGGAGATTGCAGAATTTCGAGACAATGATGGATGGCTTCAGCAATGCCAGGTAATTCAACGTATCGCTGTCATAGAAAAACTAAATATGTAACAAGACTTTCTCCTCTTTCTAGACTTGGGCGAAACTTAAATCTTCATGTGTGTAGAACTGTATAAATGCTAGGAACAGTAAATATTCGTAGAGAATACAAAATCGTAAGATAGTGACAAACTCTGCTCCTTGTATGAGCCTGTTTGCATATTTTCGTATCAAATATTGCAATTCTACGACTTTTCACATATTAAATTGCTCAAAATAGAATCTTGAATAGGACTCATCCATTTACGTATTTATGAAGATGTATTCGTGTGGGTGAAAACCAGCTGTTTAAAAAATCCTTTTGTGTTCCTTGAGTTTTCTAGCAACTGCTGTTGCTGTTTACTAAGCGCTTACAATGCTGTTTTTGCTTAGTTGCTGCTTAAGTGCACAGCCGGCTTGGACTATTCACAATTCATGAGAATGCTGCTGGAACTAATGGAGCCACGCTTCAAAGTACTTGAGCATTACACGCTGGGAAGAAAATCCAACCAAGGACACATCTCTAAAAATGAAGGAGATATTCTCTTCAGGAATTGTGCTCTGAATGACTTTAAAAGATTTGATATTACGTGTGTCCCAAAAGAACATTTAAAGTTTGGGAAAGAAGATATTTCTAATACCATTCAAGACAAAACTTTACTTGATGCTAGACTAGGGAGGCTAGAGTTTGACCTGTACAGGCTTAAAGAAGTGTACTTAGGTTTGTACTCAAATTGCGAAGTAAAATTAGATCCTGACAAAAGGCAGCAGTGCAGTGAACTGGTAAAAGAGATAGAGAACTTGCTTTCACTCAGAAAAGAAATTTAAAACTCTTAAGGACAGCGTTGCCTTTGTCTCAAAATCTGCCCCAGAATAGAACACGGAAGGGTAATACTAAAGAGAAGTTGACGCACAGTATTTGTACTTCATATATTGTTAAATAATGCAGTACGTTTCCGTTTTCAATACGTTAGAAGCTTCTCCCACCTGTTGTTTAGGTATTGAGCAAAGGATATGGGCGTTCTATTTTTAGACATTAACTGAATCTAAAATGCAGATTATGATCACGACCCATTAGACCGATAACGACACTGGACTTGTCATGTCAGGCTGGGCCAATCAGAAGGTAAATGGACAGTTTTTGACAGTCAAAAATTGGAATACATGTTTCTTTGTAAGAAAGTTGTTTTGGCCCAGTGCTGAAACGTTCTTAACTTTTTCACCATTCTAGTATCAAAACTTTCTTAAGACTTTCTTAACAAAAATTTTTGAGTTTCAATGTTCTGCGCATGCACATTAATGGAAAATGAAAAAGCTCCATGTGCACTTGAAATTATGATAAATCTTAGTAAATAACAGAAGTTTAACTGCTAGAGAGTAGCCATTATCACATACACGACATTTTGTACACAGATAAATCGAATTTTAAATATATAGACACTAAAAAACTTTCTTAAGTCTCAAAAATCCAGTACTAAGCTGAACTTAACTTTTTGAGCAGCTGAGTACCACTTTCCTATAAATCGCTTGTTCATGAAAAAAACGTGTAATGGATAAAAGTTATGACCAATTCAAAATTTTGTGTCCGGAGATTCACTCTACTTCTAGTCAGTTTTCTACATTCACTTCTTTTAAGGTTCCCCTTTATTAAAATATTCCACTCTGAAACTAAATTTATTTGAATTTCCTTATCAAATATCGATAATTTGCAGACTACTGATGCAATTTGTTTTTTGGAACTTATCAAAGATACCTGGACATTAGGCAAAAAGTTTTAGAAAACTAACGTTCCAATTTGGACTACCAGTAAAAATTCTTGGATAAGATTAAAGGCTAGATTTCACTAAAACTTTACTGAGTTGTGCTAACCAAGATTGTGTTTGTACACATGGCGTATAAAACAGGTGGTACATGTGTGTATGACATACATTGTGGCATAACAAAAGTACACAAATCTAAATATTATCTTACCAAAATATAAAAACATGATAACCATTAACACTCTCCTCTGTGTTTTTTCTTTCGCTTTTTCTTCTTTGCAGAGAAATCCTTTTTCTGCAAATCACAAGACATATGTGTATTACATGGCACTGTGATAATGATGGTGTTAATCACTTAAACAACTTGTGACAATAAGAGAATCCAAAGGGGATTCTCTAGAAATGCATATTTATTGTTAATCTATATCTCATGTATATTTATTAATCTGTTGTTATTTAAAGCCAGATTCTATTACATTGAAAAAGAAGCCTTATTATTGAAGAAACAGGTGTGGAAACAAAATATGATATTTCATATTATGGCAGTCTATTGTGGTGAATCATACCGTTCATGTCCTGGAATTCTAAAAAAGCTGTCCACACTCACCACACATTTACACCCAGACACATTTATATTTCTAATCTTGTGTGTGTGTATATATATATATATATATATATATATATATATATATATATATATATATATATATATATATATATATATATATATATATATATATATATATATATATATATATAGTAATAAAGTAAACATCACAACATACTACACATACTGTAACTTCCTCCCATTCTGAACTTTCATCTTCATCATCTTCTCTGCCACCATCTTCATTGCTCCTTTGCTTATATTTTTTCCTCTTAAAAGTAGCAAAACACTAATTCAGAGCAAAAGTAACTATGAGCTATTTAATAATGCTGGCCATTCATGTAGATAATGGTACATAAGGATGCGTAATGCAACTCCACAACAAACCACTTTATAAATACCCTTAAAGTAAAAGGAAAAAAATTAGAGACAGTTAGAAACAACATCACATAAGATTTGAAAAATACTATAAGCTTTATATTTAGACACCTTAAGTTAATGACTTACTGAATTCAACTCCTCATCTATGCTGTCATCACTACCTATCTCCTCTTTATATTTCTTTCTACTTTTCTTCATCTTTTTTCTCTTTTTCTAGAAACATTGAATTAGACATATTTTTATAATCAACTTCAGAAACATACTGATAAATGAATTTAAACAGTATGGAGTTCAATTGTCAAAAAAATTATCTACCTTGTGCTTCTTCCTGTACTCTGTTGATGAGTCAGTTGCAGAAGAAGATGAAGAAGGTGACTTGAAGTGAAACATAGGAGAGAAGGAAAAATAAACCTACTGAGTGAGGAATTCTGAATAAAATATCAAATATTCATAGCAAATCAAAGCATTGTAGGTCATTAACTGTAAACTGCAATTCATTATGTTTGTAGGAAGAAAAAAGCTTTCATCATTTTCTCAAATAGAAATGACTTAATTTATATCATGCCATCACTATATCTTTTGCCAAAAGCCTGAATTTCAAAAAATAGCTACACAGAACATTGGATAATGAAATTCTTTAGACTGAAGTGAAATTGAAACTCTGAATAAGACTATTCACCCTTTCTCTCCTTTTTGCTTTTGATGTTTTCTGCTAGAGCAAAAAGCATATATAAAAATGTAATGTCTATTTTTGTAATTCAAATTAGAACAGCTGATCAGAATAATTAAATCTGATCAGATTGTTAAAAACTATTCATCAGAGACAACTGAGATTCGTCGGGCACATTATTAGAGAAGAGCTGATTGAAAAGCTGAGTCTAGAAGACAGAGTGGAGGGATGTAGGACCAGAGGAAGACAGAGACAAGATTTTCTTCAAGGTCTAGCAACGGCGGCAGGAACGAATTCAGTGGAAATACTACAGCTAGCACAAGACAGAAATGGTTTTAGGAGCATGGTCGCCAGCATCAGACTCTGATATGGCATGCAAAGAAGAAGATCAGAATAACTGATAACATGTTATAAAAAAATTCACTAAACCAAATATTTATAAATATCAAGATATTTATAATTGACCACTGTGCTCAGACAATAGTCTCAGGAAATTGGCATATGTATATTTCACAAAAAAGACAGCCAACTTGACTTGTTTTGCATCTGGCCATTAGAGTAAACCTTTAATGAATTTCTCTAGAGAGCAATTAGCATTTTGTATTTATTACAAATCTCTAAAGGATTTGCTTTGTCTAGCTAAGAAAACATTATGCTATATGTCAACAACAAACTACATGTTAATGATTCAATAATGTATATTTCTGAAATAGGAGAGTCCCATGAAAATAATTTAATCAACAATTTGGTCACACCTTTGTTGAAAAAAAAACAAATGAATTGTGCTTATTGCAAACTCATATATACACAGAACTAAAGAGGGAGGGTGAATATAAACAAATAATACTAGAAAAAATTAACCTTATTCAAATGATGAGGGGGAAGAAGGACCAAAATTGTGGTGAAGATGAGCATATCTTTCATGATAAGAGTAATGAAAACAATGACAACAATGGGCTATGAAGATGAAAATTACAATGAATACAATGTTCAATAAAATAATTCATTCCACAGTCCAGGAGAAAATAATAACTACCTTTCTCAGTAGCCTTTCTCTATATTTTTCCTGTCTTTGTTTATATGCCTGAAATTAGAAGAGATTAGAAGCAATGGTTAATTTTTTCTTTCAGAACAAAATCACCGAGAGAACAACTCTTCAGCAATGTAGGAGTTTCATATAAACTTTCTACTGACAAAAAGAAATGATACCTTACCTCATTCATTTCCTCTTCAAATTTTGCCAAAGTGGATGACCCATGCTTCTTTTTATTCATCATTTCTCTGACTTCATCCCTACAGAAAAATTATTTCTTAGAATGATCTCCAAAAGCAACAATTTGGCATTGTAATTGCAAAGGATTACTCATCTTTTTGACATGTACAGAGCAATCACCTTTTGGAATCCTGGTTTGAATTGAACAGTATGGTTTAAACCCCATTTATATTATGTTAACTCTCTTAGTGGTATCCAAAAGATAAAAGTTGAAAAAATGACTTCAAAACTTCATAATAAAAAGATCATCACAGTTGATTATCATAGTCTATTTTTCCATTGATAATTGTAGAATGAGTAGAATGGTGACAAACATTGCAAATTTTCAGTCACATGTTTTTTGAAACACCAGTAACACAGTAGTGATTGCTGCAACACTATTGATGGCCAGTCTGCTGAGTATGGCAAAACTTAATGAGTTCTCATGGATGCAAAGTGAAGTTCCCCACATACACTGGTACCTTTTTCATGTTTACAAGTGCATTAAAATACTGAGCAGTGGTTCTGAGGTCAACATTGGTTTGTTTAAAAAAGAAAAGTTGACTTGCTTTGAAACTCTTCTTTCCCCTCTTGTGATTTTTACAAACTGCAAGACTTCTTTTTGCATGCCAGCACATAATGGCAAAAATTTTGTGTACAATTACCTCATGCATACAAGACTGAAAAACTTGCTTAGTGCAAAGACAACTTAATTTTCAAGAGTTCATGGTGCTGTCTAAGGTAAACTCCTCAACTTTCTGCACAGATTCCAAGTGTCAAGAGTCAGAAATCATCTAGTGACATAAGTGCTTCATTTTATGAAATGCACATCAAGTGAACCACTAGACTGCTTGTGTGCATTGAGTATTGGAAATCATGCAGGCCAGTGTGAGGGCAAGATAATGTGGGCATACATCAAATTTTCCAGACTGGCTTGCATTTAGTTGTTGTACTCTGCAGATTAGAGTGAAGATAGGAACAACCAATCCAATGCCAACATGGAGCATTTAGTATGTTCAATTAAATTCTCAGGCTATAATGCTGATTTTAATCATGATTAGTGCTAGCATGGTGTTCAACTCAATCTGGCAGTGTCTGAAACATTTCATCATACCATGTTGGTCGTGGCCTATTCAGATAATCTCGAGCGGTAGGCCCTGAATAGCCTGATCCACTTGATCTTGCTGCTGCCACAGGATTTACAAATGCCTAAAAGATAAGTGCCTTATAAATATATATTCCCTTTTCACTCACAACCAGATTCAACAAACAATATCATCTGTCATTGTTATGAGAAAATCACTATTGATAAGTTTATAAACGAAGACTTTCTAATCTCTACCTAAATATTGGGCCTTTTCCCAAAGCATCGACTCCAAACGGCATTCAATGACAAACAAGATAGCTTCTGATTTCATTAAGTGAGATTCACGACTTAACGTGTAAACCTACTAGTTACGAGCATTCCAACTAAACTCTAAAAAGAACTGTACTATAATGTATAGATATGCATTGCAAAATAGTGTCCATGTATTCACAAAAAACAAAGTAGTTACGAAGCATACAAATACGCACAATTCTGTTATCCCGCTTCCCCATACTAATCAGTTCACATCACTATTTATATGCTTTATACACAAATCTTCAACATTCGTTGTTTTTCTCGAAGTTCCAAAATGGCGCAATTTGCTGAAAGTTGCTGTTGTCTTGTTGTTGTGTTGCTGTACGCTTCCTGCATCTGCCAAAACACCCCCCTGGTCCTAAACTTTAGAACAGGGGTGGCGCCTGAAATTTTCCGACAGGAGTTGACTCTTCCGACTAGGGGACTAAAGCACGGGTACTATAAATGGCACAAATCTTCGAAAACATAGTTATTCACCTTCCGAAGGGGGGCTAGCATGCTCCGACAGGGAGCTATGGCTCCCTCTAGCCTTCCCCTAGCGCCACCCCTGTTTGGTATGCACTACATGTAGAACTTTAAACTACCCTATCATAAATATCTTTCATAAAAAAATTACAAAATTAGTCTTAAGTGCTTAATGTTCCCCAGACACGTTGGAAATATAAGCTTTAAACAAATCTTCCTGTCTGTCAGCAATATTTATGTCCTTCTTACATCCTCGTTCACGCAATTACCTGATTTATGAGGATGGCTTCCAAGCAATATTATCCTATATTTCAGAGCATTTATCCCCACCTTCCTCATCTTCCGCTCATTAACTTTTTCTTATGCTTCCGACCTCCCTCTACAGTACTTTTTGAATAAGGCTAACAAATGCCACAATTTACATCAATTTCCTGTCTATTTTTCCATGTAACATGTCTGCTTCTCGGGATATCCAAATTCACCAAAATGAGTTCAATGGACAATGAAGAAAGGAGGGCCCCCTCCTAGATTAGTTTGACTTTTGAAGGAGTTTCTTCTTTCTCCTTTGAAATTCATCTCGTTGTCTTCTTTTTATAAGAAACCACTTTATGAGCAACCTAGTACTTGGCCCCTAAAATTTATGACACTTTTAGAACGAAACGAAAAGAGCTAAGGAGCTTTATACAAGTTACAAATTTAAACTGTTACATAGTTTAATGCAAAGCTGAACCAAAACAATATGTACATGGCATTACTTGAGATTTTAATTCGTACTGATACATTTTGTTTGTTACAATACTAATAACACGTTTCTTTTATAAGAAACCACTATATAAGCAACCTAGTACTAGACAGCCTAAAATTTAAGAAACTTTTACAACTACAAGGAAAAAGCTAGGAAACTTTAGGCAAATAACAATTTGAAATCACTACCTGATTCAACGCAAAGCTGTGTCAAAACAATGCGAATATGACATTGTTTTAGAACTTTACTCGCACTAACGCATTTTGTTTGCTATAGGACAAATAGTTTGCTACATTCACCTTCTTCGTACGCTTGCACAGCAATTTAGTTCGCTAAACTAAGAAACCTTTAAGAAACTTTTAGAACCAAAATGTGGCCAAAAACTAAGAAACTTTTAGTACTAGGCCTTGAGCTAGGTTTCTTATAAAAAGAAGCCGTGTAGCTTGCTACATTCACGCTTTGTTTATATTTTCACTGCAAGTTCGTGAAGTTAGGAAACTTTTAAGAAACTTTTACAACGAAATCATGGCCAAAAGCTAAGGAACATTAAGCACTAGGATTTGTCCTTGGTTTCTTATAGAAAAACGCGTGTGTTGTGCTAATACTGCATGTTATCTCTTTCCTTTTTACTTTGTATTGTTTTTACTTTTTGAGTTGTATTTAGTATAAACTGAACTAAGCATAACATTGTGGCTGTTCCTCTAATTAAGAAATGGGAAACTGCCACATGTAACTAATAGATTAGTTGAGGAGTGATCAAATGTATATTTTGAGGAAAAGACGAATAATTCACAAAGGAGACAATCTGTTTGGCAGGTAACATTATCACACATAATAAATTGACCTAAGGTATTAGCCAATCCAATGAAATTGTACAACTAAGTAAACTAGTAACAACAACTGTTTGTGACAACCCAGTCAGCTACATATCTCCATCACCAAAATGATCGTGATCAATCGGAGAATCTGTCCGATATGACCTTGACTTATGACTTTTGGAAGATGACCTTTCATCTCTAAATGATCCTGCCCTTTCACTTCTCTCAACTGAATGTGTAGAATCTAGTGCAAGATCGGAATCATATCTACGAAAGCCACGGGAATTGATTCGGTCGATGCGATAACGCGTTTCCTCAAAGTGTCGCAGGAGGTCGTTTATACGTTTTACTTGACTCTGGTGCTGATTTCTTATGACGTTCTGCAATAAAAAGTTGCCTCTGATATAAAGATATCGCAGAAAATATTCTGATGGGGCTTTTTCTTGGTCAGGGACGCCAGAGCAGGGGGGACGAAGGGAGGCAGCGCTTCTCCTGCTCTTTTAGACCAGGGGCAAGGGGGGCGAAAGTGCCCTTCTTATGCTGTCTACTGATAGAATTTTTCATATTTTCTTCTTGCTTTCGACCCTCTTTAAGACTCGACCTCCTTCTAGCCTCAGGAATTCATCACCTAATAAGAAATGCATCAACTGTTGGCAGCATGTGTTTGTGAAAAGTAGCCTGTGAGCTAAAATTTTGATGTCATCATGACGTCATAACCAATGCAAGTGCCCTTCTCTACAATTTAGCCTCCCTACCCTACTGATGCCTCAGCGCCCCTGCTCTTGGTTTGAAATAACAGTATTGTAAAACAGCTGACAAAATCACTGACAACTAACTGGAAGCCAGAGCAGTGTTGTGATAGCCAGAGGAGGGGGTCATTTAGAAAGTACATAACGGTAAGGGAGTGGGTGGGCATGCACTATTTCTGTGACCAACTATAGTGGAAAATAGAGGGGGTAGGGTGTAAAGTACTGTCATTATGTAGCACCAAAAATATACAGTAATAGCTCTACTTTTTCACTTTCTAGTGGGTGCTTCCAAAAACTTCAGACCTTTTCAAGTTTGAATCTGAAATTCAGTGATGTTGAGCTATAATCCTTTGTATCAAGTTATATTTCCACATAAATAGAGGCTGGTGTTGGGGTGGGGTGGGGGTGGGGTTGCTATGTCAGAATGTTACTTAACAAAGAGGGTTATCAGCTTGCAATTGAAACGGCCATTAAATGATTGGGCATCAAAATGGCAATTTTTCAATTACGTACTTATTGAAAAATCCCTAACCATACAGTGCTATTTGGCCAAAAGCATAGGACATTGAAAGAAAGTTCAATATAGGAATGGTTTATGCAACTAAGTATATCAAATTCAAACATTGGCAGCATCTCTGAGCTGTAGCAGAAAAAAGCATGGAAAAGTCCACTCTTCACCTAGAATACCTAATCAGTCTTTCTTACTGAAGAGTGGAATTTTCCATAACAACACTTCTTGTAAACACATTCCATAGCTTATTCAAGTGACTAAATCTCATATTGTAAGGTGTCTAACTATGATCTTGGCTCCATCACATTAGCTAAGCTCTAATCAGTTCAACAGACATCTATGAAGAATTCAATCAAGTGTCATTGTTAGATAAGTTTCAACTGACTGCCCAAACCCACAAGGTCTAAAATAGGAATTACATGCAAAGACTTCTATAAAAGGTCATATTACTTGTTGACAGATATCTAAGTCAGTCCCTTTCTCTCCATTTTCATGCTTGATAAAATACATAAAAAACTCTAGCAATGTATATTCCTATCTTTGAACTCTGGAGAGATGTGATACAGTTTAGTTTCACTCTACTTGTTTTGTTTCCATAGGTTTAGTCTATACAAAATATGCACAGCTACTTATCAAAGGCATCTCTTCATTGGGATTTCAAATATACAAATACCCTGTTTGCAAATGTTATTTTCTTTCAAAAAATATGCCATTTTGAGATTATTTTCTATGTTTTCTTTTATAGCCCTATTGAATTTCAATACTATCCATGGGGCATCGAATACCTTAATGAGTATCACCACAGTATTATTTTATAAAGCAGCCTAAAATTTTAAAATACCTCTCATTCCTTTATATGAAAATTCACTTGAATATTCAGATCTCTATCAGCAGGACTACAAAGTCCTTTCAATGAAATCATAGAATTGCTCTACTATATCAAAAGCAAAAGCCAATCTTTTTGGTAAATACAAGATAAAATCAGTGAAAAGCTCCCTGGAGTCTTAACAAACAAGATAGCTCTGTAAATGTATTAAAGATTAAAGCAGTTACTTATTAAATAAATTTCACACAAAGACAAGAAAACCTGGATATATTTCAAACAGATTAAAAGATCAAATCAGGGGATAATGCAAAAATGAAAGCAATGCTCCTGCAGAATATTAAACTTAAGACCTTGTGTACATTTTACATGTCTTTGTAGATCAATGTCAAGCAACTTTCTCACTATTTTGAAGCTGCCCTTTGTCAACGTCCATGGCAAAGGAATTCTTTGATTAGATCATCTAACACAAACTGATGACAAATTTCCCAACCGGATGGTCACTCATTCTGATATTTTCTGACAAGTGCAGAGTCCACAGTGGATCTAAGTATATCATCTCTGCTACTGAATTCACAAATTCACAAAGCAATTTGAGCTTGTAATATAAAATTTCAGATTTAATCTCTACACTTTTACTATTGTGGTTGATTAGAGCTTTGGAATACGAGACATTACTGTTTCAATGACTATTGCAAAATCAATGGGACCACTAACCAAGCGTGCAAAATAACGATGCAAAATGCTAACCAACAAAAGAAACTAAATCGGGTACCTGGTGGCAACACTTGGGAGATAAAGGCGGCGAGGAATGGAACTGGCCACCCTAACTCATATGACGATAACCAATACCACACTAACAATATCCATAGCGTGGCTTCTTGTATATATGCAAAGTTATAAAATATGCTAGAAAAAACCGGAATGCGAAGCAAACAAACAACTAGTGGACAAATTATTAGTGAAACGGTTAACTGAAAGTGTAAAGGAAAAGACTTTAGTTGTAGCCCTGCCTTCCTCTACTGGCGGAAATAAAATACAGGAAAAATATATGCTTACAAAATCATGCAGAAGAACTCCCGACTCCTCTTCAAATTTCCTGATGCTAACTTCAAGGTCATCCAGGGCGTCAGTGAAGAAATTTCTATCACGAATGCTCATCTTTCTGCTCGGCCTATCACGTACTGACGATTTTCGATAAGTATCACTTTCTGGGCCTGAGTCGTATTCCCAGTTCACATCTTTGCTGCTTCTACGGCTTCCGCGGTCTCTAGGCGAACTGCGTCCTAAGGAACGGGTAGCTAAATCGTCCTGTTTGGGCATTTCTCTAGATTACAAGTAGTGTACCAAGCTTCGGCTTCCAGGTGGCGAGATATGATGTTCACTTATCTTGAAAGTCAACGTGGTGGTTATTTGCTTTTGTGTCCTTGTCGTTACTCGCAAAGTTGACTCACAACCCAGGGAAGTGATACGATGCGATTAGCATTCACAAAGCCGATCATTCACCGCATTGTTCACTAAGCCATCTAAAGAATATCTCTTTGTTGAAGCATTAATGAAATTCTTTTGCTGGAACAATTTCTACGTAGTTATTCAATTTCTCCCACCACTTTTGAAATTCAACTCGTAACAGTATTTACAGCAGCAACAACCTACTGATAGTGATATATTATAATCATCATATCTTCCAGGCAATATGGCATTTTTAGAACAAATTTATACACTTCAACGTACCCTTATTCCTTGTGACTTGTGTTTACTAACGCCAACAAACAAAACAGATTAATATTTGTGTAGACATGGTTTCGCTGAGCACATTTTTACCATTGGTGTTAATTACTACATAAAAGCCGCAAGGAAAAAAGCCGATTTGACAAAAGTTGGGCAACTTTGCCATACATTCTTTTATAAGAAACTAAGAACTTAGGTACCTAGTTCAGGGTGGCCAACAGTGAAATGAAATTCTTTTCCAGGGTTTTTCCAGGGGATGTTCTGCCAATTTCAAGGGTTTTCCAGGATATTTTTGACTATGTTTCCAAGGAAACATATGATTATCACGTATAGATCTTCTGCCTATACCCATCTACCTTTCATTCTGCGCTTTACTTTAAATTTTGTGCCAGTTTTTGGAAAAAGGAAGCTACTTACCACACGACAAATGATACGTTGTTTCTGCCCATCAATAGCCTCATAAATCCTCCTCCCCAGCGTTACAGGAATAAAAATGCAACAGTACTGTAAGACCAAAAATTGACGTGCGGAAAATCTGCTTCAGAACATAATTTTTCAGGGGTATGTTGTAATTTCAGGGTTTTCCAGGGTATTTTTCCAGGGGCAAAGAAAATCCCTGGTTTTTCAGGGTCTTTCAGGGTTTCCAGGGTTTGTTGGCCACCCTGTAGTTGCATAAGCGGAGGAGAGGGGGTGACAGGGGGCTGTAGACCCCCTCAGTTGGGCAGAAATTGGGTGAATTCGGGCAAGTTTTCTGAAAGAACAAAGAAGAATATTTTGACTGTGCTCCAGGTCTCTTCCGCCTTTCGGGCAGAAAGTTTACAGCCGCCATGAATTTGAAGTCTTCCTACGCCCATGCCTTAAAATGAATAAGAAACTGAAAGAGAGGCCGAGCAAAGAAAGCCATTTATGCTTAACTCTTTTGAACTAAATGCTTCTCAACGGAGCGAGGTAGCATAGTAGTTAGAGTGCATGCCTCCCATGCGGAAGGTCTACGGCCCGAGCCCGACTCGATGCTCTGACTGACCGCTCGCTCACTGTTCACCCAGCAGCAAATGGTTACCCAGTGGGAACACTGGGGAGATAAAGGCGGCGAGGAAAGGAACTAGCCACCCTACCTCACATGCTGATGGCTCAGGATAAGTGTCCTCTCTAGCATGCACTCCCCTACGTACGAAAGTATACGGGACTACCTTTACTTTACTTACTTACTTGCTTCTCAACAGCTGTCTAAAAGTAATGTTGGTTTCAAAACTATATTTCATCTACAATAGCCCCCTTGCATCCAAGTCAGTAGCTGAGTGTGGAGAAGAGTTGTGCCCCCTTAGTTCACAGCTGGGGGCTGCTGTACTCCCCCGTGCTTCTATCTTCTACACCTTTGCTACCATCTGTTTCTTGAAGGACATTTTCACAATGTCTGAGATTAATAGTATCCTTCTCAGACAAAGATAGATCAACTGTTTTCCTTGAAGTTCTGAAAGCAAAACTTATATCTGATTTCTGTTTCTTGTCTTTGTTCAAACCGTTATATAATTCATGGATGATATTTTAATGAAAAGGATTGCATATAATGTGGTCTTGTCTCTTCTTGGAGCTCTAGAGGGTGTTTTGTAGTCGTTTCCAAATGTGCTTTACAAACAGGAAGTTTTCAGCTCTAGTCTGAAAAATCATGCCAGATATTTCATTTGGAGGTATTGCCTCCATGTAGTTACGTGCCTGTTTCAATCCAGTGAACATTGCTGATCATGAATGTATAAATATATACATATATTGACAATATTGTCATTCTTTGTATTTTAGGAATCTACGAGGGCCAATCAGGTGATGTGGTGTAAAGGATAGCTGGTGGCTCTGCTCATTTTTGTTGGAAAATTTAGGCCTTGCACCACAACAGGGAAAATTTATAGGTTTTCAGATTGCAAGCACTTCTTACTAGCAACTTCGTAGCCTACACCTTTTCCTAAAATTGAAACAACGTTTTCCTTGCACTTTTTCAAGACTTTTGCACCATCGATAGAAGAACGAATCTGCAACAACCGCATTACACTCAGATACAAAGCATTCAAAAGCGAGGCTTAATTGTTTATTTTCATTATCATTCATCAGTTTAATTTTGTTATACATGAGATTGTCATTTCTTCTTATAATTTATGATTTTGCATACTTTGTTCGTCTTCAATAAATTCTTTAAGCTACAACTTTGTATGCAAAAAGAGTATTCTCATTGCCAATGCAATGAGTATCATCGTCTTGACAGCTGTCATGCCGGTGACTCAGACAGAATCTGCCTTCGACAGCACTGTGTTTCACCCAGCTGTCTTCACCATCTCCCCCAGCAATGCAAAGGCCTAAAGTAAGGTAGAAACATAAAAATGTAAAGCCAGCTGAGAACAATCTGAAAGCGAATAATATTAATTCTTGTCTCCATTTGTAAATCACAGATAGGATCACCCCAAGTATAAACAGATGTTCATACTTTGAAAAGATAGCTTGGAAAATTACTGGGCTTTCTTACAGAGTCATCCAGAAGTATGCCAAAGTAGGGCATGGAGTGTAACACTCCCACTTCTTTGGTATGTGGTAGGAGCAGCTGGCGTAACAATCAATTGTTTGTCAGTAGTTCTAGGAAATTTTATAACCTGTTGGTAAACGTCTTTTCTTGCACCCCCCACCCCCTCCAAATTAACGTTCTTCGACATGCTACTGTCGTAGAACTGAAGGACGTAAGTACATTCAACGTATGACACAAAGCTACGAAACACCGAATACAGAGGGCTTTGTCTTGACCCGTAGAGAGGGGGGGGGCTAATTTTCTCAGGGTTTCAAGGTCCAAGGAGCATCATAACAGTCGATGCTTCAAGGTCTGGGGTGCCTCATAAAGTAAGCCAGTACTAATTTTCCAATTTTAATTTCTGGAAGCTGAAATTTTCTGCTCGCTTCGCTTGCAGAGGGTCTCGTCTTTCTCTTTTGCCCCAGCGCTTCTGAATTCTCCCGGTGGCCCTGGTTATGACTTATGACTAACAAAAATTATACCTTTGGATGAAATTGCAAAATTATGCAATTTATTTGTCCTTGTTGCCAATGCACATTTGCATACTAGATCAAACATAAAGTCAGAAAATCCATATGTGCTGGTCTTTTTGAAAGGATCTGAGAATAATACTCTGCTGAATTGCTGCTCGACTTCTTTGTTATATTTGAAACAACCCATTGCTCTGAAGTTTGCATTGCAAGATGCATCAGCAGCTGAGGCTGTTGGGTAAAATGTACATATATACTCTTTTACAGCGAATAGTAGGGGGGCCCCCATTGTAGATCATTGAAGATTTTACTACCCTTTTCCATTTATCAAACACCCCTCCAACTTAGCAATTATTGAAAAGATTCTTTTATTAATCTTAAGATTTCAATGTTTTAAAAAGGATAAATAAGTAAAACACATTGACTTTGTGCACGCAAATCAATAGTAACATCTAAGGAAGTCAAAACAATTTACATTATACTTATACAATGTTAACCACCAATTGCAATAATTTCGAAGTCTTTGAGTCCCTATACTGTGTATTGAGCGTTGACCCCTCAACTATTAACAACCCCCAAACTTGCATTTGTAGCAAAAATACTAACCCTCTCATAATTACACCCCCCTTTCTACTTGATGCCAAAGAATACGTGTGTGTCTGAACATATAGACATAAATATATGAATACTTTGCCTTGCTGCTAAGGAAGAAATAGATTTAAGAGTCGAATGAATGTCACTGGGATATCATCTAAAACTCAATAACCAGTGGACACATTTAGACTATTGTTGAATATTGTAATTCACCTGCGAACAATTAATACTTACGTCCTTGAGTCACAGTAGGTGGTGCAGTCTTTGGGCCTGTGATAGCAAAAATAATTGCACATCAATGAAATCAACTAAACGTTAGGCAAAGAACTATGGAATTAAGTTCATGGAAATTCTGGGCTCCTGCCCGGCCCTTAGCCATGGGGTGGCATAGGCTGAAAAATGCCCTGGGTAACAGATCCCATCTTTTGCCACCCCTGGAAATTCTCTTGCAATTTTGTTTTATTGCTATATCTTTGTAGCTAAGGAGGGCGCTGCTGAAATTTCGGTTGAGCGCAACCTTGGACTTTGTGACGTACTATGAAGTTCAATCTTTTCCTACACACATATTTCCCATTTGATTATGATAACGTTAAGTATCAAATAGGCTCTAAAGTTGTGTACTACATGATTCCTCAGAGACAATTTTGTCACCCCTGAAACACAGGCCTGGCTTTGGGCTTGGCTCGTGCTTATTACTCCCATACATACGAAAGTGTAACTGCAGACTGCAGCTTATTCATCGAAAACAAGTATCAATGAACAGCTTTAATTGAAGCTTCCATATTTTTATCGACAACATTTATAGCAAAATTTAGTTGATAACAACTATCTGCTTTGTCCCGGAAGATACTTCTCCAGCTACCTTATGCTACATGTTTGGCAGATACGTTCCTGTTAGGCCCGTTCAAGATATGAATTCAACTCGTGCATGGCTTATTCGTGGATTTTAAGTGCTACATTGATATGAACTCTTACAAGGAAGGTCATCAACTTGTGTTTCTGTAACATCTGGACATGTTGTTGTTAGGCCATCACACGACTCCTTTTTCACTTTGATTGGCACTTTCACAAATCTCATCGTTCGTTTCACCACACCGCAAGATGCCGACCAAGCGCTCCATTGTGCCACACATCTGACTGCATCACATTCACCTAAAATGAAATTTTCACGCTCGTTTTAGCATATGGCACAGCTGCTAAAGTGGACGAAAATCACTAATCTCAAAGGAAATGTTTTGTTACTACTATCTAATCTAATATTAGCAGAGATATCGTTCTTAAGGTAGAGTAAGATAAGATTTGATCGCTCTGTGATAGCATATAAGATGCTAGCCAATTAGATGACCATTCGTCCTTTATGTGCCTATATTTATTTTATTATAGCCATGAGACTATAATAAAGGAGAGCTTAGTTCACTGATGACCATTGCATGCTAGACTCTTTCAAGCTCCTACTGAAGCATGGATATTAATCATTACGTTTACTAATCAAGAAATTGGAGTAGTTTTGCTTTGATCAATTACTACCCTATTGAAAAGAAAACCATTATTTTGCCTGAGCCTCAATTTTTGTAACTTTTCCCGAAATTGAGCCTGAGATTTCCTAACATGTGTCTTAACTTTTACTGAAATGAACTGGCTGGAATGGTGTACACTTTCGTATATAATATTGTATATTTGAATTTGATTTCCATCTTTAACATTTTGAATGCAATATCGACGAAATACCGATTTTTGGCCTATAAAAACACTTAATTTTGGAAATTGAACCTCGTGATTTTCTTACGATTTTCTTAAGATTTTGACGGTTTGAGCCTCATTTTCTTATAAACTTTTTTCTTATAAAAAATACGTGTATTTCATTTCAAACTGCTTCAAAGCAAATTTGTACCTTGTCAGATAGGAGAAAGGCAAGCAAATTATTTGTTGTAAATATTTGGCAAACTGACGCTTCTAACTGATATTTGAAACCTGACGTAATAATCCCTTTTACTATTATCTTTACTTACACAGTTCATCTTTTTTTTCCGTCTGCTCTGCATCACCAGTGCATGTTTGCTTGAGCCCACTACATGACTCCTTCTCGGTAGTCTTCTTTATCGTCTGCAAGGTTCTTTTTCGTTCCATGTTCTTGCCACAAGCTGGGTTCCAGTTTGTCCATTCCGAATATTTGCATTCAACATAGTTACATTTGCCTTAAATGGAAGAACTCAATGAATCTCGGACAATGGTCGATGTAGATCAAGTTACTGGACTTCTAAGAGTGGGTCTAGCATTTGACCATCTCCAATAATTACCAAGAGACTCACAAATCTTGGGAGATCAACAAACAGCTATGCCCCCCGATAGTCTGGAGTGTCGAGGCAATAAACTGAAGTACTGAGTTGTGGCGCTAAGCGTAGTGACCTTCATTAAGGTAAGTGCTGCATCTGGCAACAATATGAAGGGAAGAATTTAACTCTTCAACACAGCATTGCTGGATTTTATGTGCAGTTCTATTAAAAGAAGCCATGGTCAATTCTATTAAAAAGCTGCGTTTCCCTAAATCCGGATTTAGAAATCAATGTCAAGCCCAAAGAAATCACGAGTTTTTAGTGGAAGCAGAAAAAAACACATACACAGTTTAGTCCTTTCTTCTATATCAGGCGTTGTTGGGCAGGATTGTGTAAGTCCGTCACATTTCTCAGCTTTTTTTGTCTTTCTAATAGCTTGCATATTTCTTCTTCTTGCTCCTTTCCCACAAGTTGTTGTCCATGCTGACCATTGGGCATACTGGCATTCAACGTAGTTGCATGTACCTGTAAGTAGTTTTAGCTTTCATAATTTTGAAGCAGACATGCTTGATCATTCACAAGTCAACCAATCAAGAGATCATTCTTGAAGAATGTCAAGTGATGAATGAACAGATTAACATGGTGAGGAACAAGTCAAGTACAAAGTGGTGAATTTCATTGATTGGCCACTAACCCAGGACATAGTCAAGCAAGTAATCTGCCAAATAATATACTCTTAGGTCCCAAATAAGCATCCCCCGCTCTTATTAGAGACCCCCTCCACTTATTACTTTTTCAATTTTTCTAGGAGAAACCTGCAAAAGTTAGTAACTTTGTTGAGTTACCTCAAGAATAAATGAAATTTGTGGTAGGATTCCGAAAAGCATTTGCTTGCAGGGGCTTCAATCGGGACGTTTTGCACTTGTGCTGGTTATTGCACAGCTAGGCAAAATTTTCGAGCCCCCCACTTATTCCGATCCCCCCTTATTTCATCTTGAGGGGCTGTCCAACCCCCCTGCTTATAAGAATCCCCGCTTATTCGGGATCTAAGAGCATCTGAATCTGGTGCTAAAACATTTACACTAAATTATGAAGTGTAAGTAAGATGTAGATGCACACTAGTGCATAAAAATGGCAAAATATTGCTCACACATCTCTGTTCTTGTCTGTATATCAGGTCTTGTGGGACAAGTTGTAGGCAAACCACCACAGTTCTCTCTTTGGGCTGTTTTCTTAATTGCTTGCATTTGCCTTGAGCGTTGGCCTTTTCCACATGAAGTTGTCCAAGCTGACCACGCACCATATTTACATTCAACATAATTGCATTGGCCTAAAATGATGGAGTTTCAGGTCTAAAGTAGAGTGTATGTTAGGAAGGTACGATCTAAACACTGCAGCTAACCATTCAATGGAGTTTAAGACCTTCTATAGAATTAACCCTTATTGTCTCCGCTCTAGCCAAACAGAACCTAAAATGAACTGAACTGAATGGAACTGCACTGAATTGAACTGAACTCAACTGAATTGAACTCAACTGAATTGAACTGAACTGAACTCAACTGTATTGAATTGAACTCAACTGAATTGAACTGAACTCAACTGAATTGAACTGAACTCAACTGACTTGAACTGAACTGAACTCAACTCAACTGAATTGAACTCAACTGAATTGAACTGAACTGAACTGGATTGAACTGAATTGAACTGAACTAACCAGATTGAACTGCCTGCTTTTGCTGAAAGGGGGTAGATAAATGCTACTATCCCTCATATTTTCGTTTCAAGTTGTGTTTCGCCTGTAGTTACATGCCAAAGTGTACCATTTTTGCTGATACTCACTTTCTATCGTGCTTTGGTCTTTGCATAATAATTTTATAGCTGCATAATTTTTTCACAGGAGCTGCATGAACTTTTTCAGAACTGGGCATCTCGTGTAGAACTGTACGTTAATAAAAGTCCTAGGAATGACTCTTCAGACGATAGGGCTTAAATACGGTTACCAGGACACTATAACCGTAATTAAGCCCTAACGATACACAAGAAACATCAAGGTGGCAGTTGGGGGGTAGAATGGGCCTCCTCTGCAAAGGTGAACATTGAACTAATAATTGCTATGAGTACTAATGTAGCGTTTTTGATAGAATTGGCATCAATTTTTGATTGGCTAATAAAGGAATCACCATCGAATGATTCCTGCCAAGCATGTTGGGAGAGTTCGTTCGAGAAGCGTGTTTTGGTGGTAAATAGTGTACATTCTTTGCTAACAAACTGATAGATTGCTCCTTCTGAAAATGTGAATTGCAACCTTCTGAACATGCTTGCAAGATATTTCTCAATTACTCAAAACTGTGTGTTATCAGTTTTTCGCAAAGAAAGTACACTATTTACAATCAAAACACGCTTATCGAATG
>OLMO02000301.1:14579875-14624233 GCA_900291935.2 Cassiopea xamachana | reverse complement strand
ACTGAATGGAACTGCACTGAATTGAACTGAACTCAACTGAATTGAACTCAACTGAATTGAACTGAACTGAACTCAACTGTATTGAACTGAACTAACCAGATTGAACTGCCTGCTTTTGCTGAAAAGGGGTGGATAAATGCTACTATCCCTCATATTTTCGTTTCAAGTTGTGTTTCGCCTGTAGTTACATGCCAAAGCGTACCATTTTTGCTGATACTCACTTTCTATCGTGCTTTGGTCTTTGCATAATAATTTTACAGCTGCATAATTTTTTCACAGGAGCTGCATGAATTTTTTCAGAACTGCACATTTTGTATAGAACTGTACGTTAAAAAAGATCCTGGAACTGACTCTTCAGACGATAGGGCTGAAATACGGTTACCAGGACACTATAACTACTAAAATCTGTAAGAAAGAGTTCTTCATTTTCCGATAGGAGCTAGCATGTCTCCACTGGGAGAGCTATAGCTCCCAGCTCTCAACTATCACCAGCGTATCCATTAATGTCATAATGTGAGTGTTATCTGAGAATTTGAAGACGAGCTAAGTAAAGTTGCAACGTAAGGAAAATTGTAATATTTTTAGAGAAGATGAAGAGAAAATATTTTTTTTACAATGTTAGCAGCATAACGAGAATTAAATCTTGCATTTGATGTAATGCAAAGAGAGAATTTAATAACTTAGGATTTACAGTTAATGAGAACTATTCTTCGTACATAGAATCAGAGTCAAGAAAAAGTCACGGCTCTATGGAGGAAGGCTTCTTAAATTATTGCCAGTTTTGAGGAAGGTCCAGTTATTTTATAACGGTCTTCCTTGAGGAATATTATGATGCACGGAAATAAGGTGATCAAAGGAAGGTTTTCTTTTCTGGACTCTGCATAGAATAAGTGACTAGCAGAAGCAGGCATCTTGTTATGTGCAAGTAATCAGTTGGTATCTGAAAAAGAGCACTTATGCACTTGCATGCATTTTCTTGTGTGCAATAAGGAGTGACACATGCTATATAAATCCTAGAATTTATCCTAAGGGTAAAATATAGAAGATAGTAGGCCAACATGTCAATTTATATTAACTTGAAACAGCACTCTTGAGCAGAGTCCAGAAAAAAGTCAAACCTTCCTCCGACAGCCACTTCCTTACGTATAACCTTCCTCACCCTACAGTATCGATGTGAAGCTCCCAGGTTATCCCTCCGTTTCCCTCATGCCAAATCACCCCATTTACATACATCAGAATTTTCCTCAAGCGTAATTTTTTCTTAAAATTGCTGGGCCTTCCTCAAAACTGACATAAATGTAAAAAGCCTTCCTTCAGCTCACAGCCGTAGAGCAGTGATTTTTTGTATCCTGATATTGAGTCTAGGCTGACTCAAGAGTACAGTTTCAAGTTAATGTAAACTGACATCATGGCCTAATATTTTCAATATTTTGTCTCTTAGAATAGATTCTAGGATTTATACGAGATGCAAGTTAGGTATATATACAAATTAGTGGCAAAAATACGAAAATGCGACGTACACATCTCGGTTCTTGTTTGCACATCTGGTTTGGAGGGGCAGCTTGTAGGAAGGCCGTTACAGCTCTCTTTTTGAATTGTTTTCCTAATGGTCTGCATTTGCCTGGAGCGTTGGCCTTTTCCACATGATTTTGACCAAGCCGACCATGCACCATATTTGCATTCAACATAGTTGCAAGTACCTAGGTAAATCAATATTGTTCATTCTCTTCATTGTCTCTTAGATAAAAACATTCATATCTACTATAAAAAAAATGAATAAAGAGCAGCCGTGGCCTAGCGTTAATGCACTCGACCGACTCAGACCAACATGGTCCTGGGTTCAAGGCCCAGCGCAGGCCATTGGTGACGTCAGGAAAGGCATCCGGTCCTAAATGCTCGTGCCAGAACAAAAATTCTCTCAGAAGTACCCTCCTAGCCCCAAGGAACTGGGGGAAACAGAGGTGAAATCGAGAAAAAATTAAAAAAATGAATAGAAGTGCCTTATAAACCTGTTGAAGGAGCCTTCTGTGTGGAATTTAATTCCAAAGTCGTTGAGGATACCGAGAACTGCTCCTATTGTTAAAACCTATTGCAAAGCTGTTGAAGTTTAAAAACCAATCATTTACCGGGGAATCTATTGTCATGCGCAAGCCATGCATTAAACCATTGCACTGCCTACAATCAAGCAAACTGAAAATATGCTTTCTTCGCATGCTCTTAAATTTCCTTAATGGAATGACCGCTAGCGCGGGAACTTGAAGGATCCGTATCCTAAACAAAAATCTAAACATACATTTTTGATTTCTTGTCTGAACATCGGGAGTATTCGAACACGTCTGAGGTAAACCACTGCAGTCGACTCTTTGAGTTGTTTTTCTGATCTGTTGCATGTTTCTTCTCCTTTCCCCCCTGCCACAAGTTGTTGACCACTGCGACCATTGTCCGTAATTGCACTCAACGTAATTACAATTGCCTATTGAAAAACAAGAGATATCCCGTGAAAGTGCTTCCAAAAAAAGTACGCTTTTTCACCAAATAGTGCACATTGTCAACAAAATATTATCACTTGGTCTGTGGAGTGGGGACTGGACGCAAGCAATGTCAACAGCCAATGGGAAAGAAGTTTCTTAGCAATGGTTTATTTAAAAAAATTCCTCAAAATCAGTATGTTAGAATATACATTTATTTGTAGAAATATCCTACACCATTCTAACAGTCGATACTTCTTTGAATATTTACATGATTCCACAAGCTACAGCTTTAGCACTGCTTCACAAAATACCAGGAAGCGTCTTTTTGTCACTAATTGTAGCTAATGCTGCTAACACAAGTTTACAAACAATTTATCTTACATTTTGTGGCTCTGTTTTGTGTTTCAGGTTTTTGATAGCACCGTTGTGGAAGTCCTGCACAAGATCTTCTACGTGTTGTAGCTTGTTCTGCTTTGATTGTTCTTTGTCTGGAAGATCTTCCGCAAGATGCAGACCACGCACTCCACTGCGCCCAGAGACATTTTACGTACTTGCACTCCTCTGCAATATTGTAAACAAATCATCTATAGGAAAATTCCTAGCAATCTCCCAAGATAAACTTGATAAACCAAAATTAGGTAAAGGATTGTACGATTTGAGGTACAGTATATTCTCGACAATTGAGACCCGGATAGCTTGGACTCTTCATACACTTTTCTCCGCTTAACTAGGACCCTAGATAACTGGGACGTTCTCTAAATGAGGCCACATTTCCATCCCATTTGAAAATTCATATATATCTTCAGACATTTTCCTGCACATAACTGGGACTCCCGCTAAGTGGGACCAATTTCAAGAGTTCCAGCAGCAGAGTCCAGAAAAAGTCAAACCATCTTCCAGCAGTAACGTCTTGACGTATAACCATCTTCATTATACAGCATCGGTATGAAGTTTCTCATGTTTCGATACGAAGTTTGTAAATAGTTTGTTGGTACTACAGAACTTTACCACAGCACGAAGAAGCTGCAACATTTTTTGCATACAAAAGCTTTTTTCGTCCGACACTCATCAGAGTATGAAAATTCAAGTAAACAATGGTGATAGGTCCTAATTGGTCACACTTGGGGCCAATTAGACGCATCCTATCACATGTAACCGCATCTGGATATATATTTCGGTTAACCTTTAGGTCACTTATCCGACGTTTTGATACTCTGATGAGTGTCGGACGAAAAAAGCCTTTGTATGTCAAAAGAATGTTGCCGCTTTTTCGCGCAGTGGTAAAGATATGAAGTTTCTAGAATTTTCCTCAAGCTAAATTGTTTTCATAAATTGCTGGGCCTTCCTCAAAACTGGCGTACGCTTCAGAAACTTTTCTCTGGCTCACAGCCGTGGCGCCGTGATTTTTTCTGGACTCTGCTCCACTGTGATTGATAACAAAATGTTACTTAACAAGTCCTTTAAATCAAGCGCTGATTTGTTGAAATACGATTCCCTATGCAAAACTAAATGATCTCATAAAACGCAATATGTAAAGCGACAGTGAAATACTTTTTGGCGAACAGATACCTATGTACAAAACTGTAAGTGGGCATGTCAAATGCGCATGTACTTAAGAATCTATGAGGTGACATGTAACCACTTACATGGTCCTCCGCTTAAGTGGACTACAACTGGAGTTCAACAATAAGTCCCAGTTATCGAGAGCTCCACTTTACTGGGACTCATGCTAACTGGGATTGACTTTGCATCCCCTTTGGGAGTCCAGTTATCGAAAGTATATTGTACTAACTGAACTCTTTCTGCCAATATATCTAGTGATATAAATGCAGGAAGCAGATCTTCTTCTAGTGTGCATTGGAAGACCAATGTTTGACAAATCTAGTTTGGTGAAACTTACTTAGACAGCTTCCAAAATTCTTGGTTTCCACATCCATCTGACATTTCTGTATGTTCAAGCCTGCACAGCCGCCAACTACCATCTTAGATTTCCTGACCTCTTGACGCACTGTTCTTATTCGTCGCACTCTAAGGCAGTCTCCGCTCCAAGGCGACCATTCGTTATAGATACATTCTATATACCAGCATGTAATGGCTGATAATAAAGATGACATAATAAGTATTGCTTGAGCATTATGCACAATGATGATATCATCTGATATTTAGTGCCTAGTAGTATGCTGAAGTATTTCAAGTGGGGATTGTGGCACAAAAATTTACCGATGCAATTTCTACATAACTACTGACAACGTATTGTTGCTATACCAACGTTACCAACAAACCAAAAATCACTAATGGCTCGACAGAAATTAGGGGGGTGTGACACCCCGACGCCCCTAATACATCTTCGAATAGGGATCATACACCCGTTACTTAATGTTGATGCTACCGTTTTGAGGCCCTCTCTTATACTTTTATGAGATATTTCCTATTAAGAGCTTGCAAGGCAACCCGTAACAAAAATGTTCCATTATCATTTCGTTATTTGATTGATTCAAATCTTTTGATGATTTAATAAAATGATACACATTTTCTTCGTAATAAACTAGTCTGTAAACAACCTAGTTCTAGACGCACTAAAGTTTGAGAATCTTTTAGAACTAAGATGAAAGATCTACGAACTTTAGACAAGGAGGCAGGGGTGATCTCTAGGGGCCTCAGGGGGGCGGAGCCCCTTTGTTAAAATGTCTGCACATTTTGGCGGGCTCAGCCCCTTAAAACTCTTACAATGGTTTGGCTTTTCAGGGTTTATAGGCCTTGCTTCCAAAGTGCTATGATCAATTGTGCACTGCTATATGGTTATTGAGGCATTTCTTATTGTTGATTATACTATATCAGTATTCAACTAAATTATCGTGTTTCCATCTTTGAAAATATGAGCGTGGTTCTAGCTGGGCCACACCCAAACTATGGGCGTGGTTGAGCCTATAGCCCCCTGTTAAAATTTTTAGAAATCACCACTGCAAGGAGGGCAAAGAAGATTCTTTAGATTTTAGTTCCCATTGAGGTATTTGCAGGTTAAAGTAGTAATAGCTTACTACACTCACGGTTTCTTCACGTTTTCACTGTAATTTAGTTCGTTAAACTACGAAATTTCTAAGAGAAAATTTTGGAACTAAAACATGGCTAACAATTAAGAAGCTTTCACTCCAGGGTCTTGAACCAGGTTTCCTATAAAAACGCATTTACTACTTTTTAATAGGAATAAGTGGAATCTCATGAGGATCCTATTCCGTGTAAAACTTCTCTCTTGACGATATCAGATGTGATTAAAGAATAGAGGGGCTGCTAGAGTAAATTTCCTTACAATTCAAGAAGAAGAAAACCAACTAACGTTTGCACGCTTCTGTTTTCACCGTATTGACGATTTGACGAAGTGCCCAGGCATCATTCACTTGGAAGACATGTTGGTTAATAGGCCTAGATGCGATGAGTTCCAACTCACTTCTCCTTATTTGACGACCAACACCGATGCTGATGATATTGACAAAATTGTTCTTCAACGATGTTGCAGCATTCGAAAGTTTTCGCGTCCCTGATTGACTCATGCCATCAGTCAACAGCAAGAGCATCTGTAGAGATAGTAAAAATTCAGCATAACATTTTAGAATTAAAGCTAATTCCAAAAGTTTAGATGCAAAGAACAATTTTTCAGATCTAAAGCACTCCCAAAATTAGGGGTGAGATGGTCCAACGGGACTCGTGAAATTTCCCGTTAGGCCACTTAAAACTGCAATTGCGGCCCCCTAAGATTTGCCTACTTTTTAGACATCATATTTTACAGAAAAAATAACTGACGTAGTGCCCCACAATGGTATAGCGGGTCCCTGAAAACTGGATTTTCTTGGCCCATAAAATTTCCCACCACGCCTCTGCTTCCAAAATCCTCCCATTCTCCATTAGGTTATTCTACTTATTCAGATAATCGATATAAGCTACGTGGGTTGTTTTCACTGTGAATTACAACTTCAGAAATATACTCATTGCTTAATTCGATTCAAGCATGTAACTGCAGGGAGGCAAGGGGGCAAGCTCCCTAAAATGAAACATCTGACACTATTTTGATCCTCCCAACAGAATTATTCTCCCTCCCCCAAAGTGAAGGTGGAGGCAAGTTTTTCCTCCTCCAGGACATTACATCCAACTATCTGTTTGACTTAATTACTTCTTTTCATCCCAACCTTTGTGTTTGCTTGAAAAGAAAAGATTTACAGTACTCTTCAGATGCATTCTAATTTCATCTTCTGCGCTAAGCAAGACAATTATTAACTGTAATTAAGCAATGATTGAAATTAAATCCAGGCGTGCAACTAGGAGAGGGGTTCTAGGGGCCTAACTCTATGAGGGCGTTTCCCTAACAAGGAAAAGGCGTGGTCCCTAAAAGTTTATGTCGGCTTAGCCCCGGCCCCCCATTTTCCATCCATTAACAAGAAATTGCACTAAGAATCATCGGCTTTCAGAGCAACGATGTCAATAAACGTCTCGAAAAATTTCCTCCGTTTGTGAATCTGAAAAACAGTGCTCGAAGACCGTATCTTCTTCAGAAAGTGTTTACCTTTGGGGCACCCTTTCGCGATCCATAATACTCAGAAAACATTCGAGTCCTTGCCAGATCCAGCGCTTTGTCAGTGTATGTCCAGCCACCTTAAATAGCAAGATAGGTAAGTTTTGCAGCCAGAATCAATAACTTTGGAGCTTGTTTAGTATGTTTCCGAAAAAGAAAGATGAACAGATGTTATATTCATGTAATATAAGCTTTCGAATAAGTAAAAGTCTAAAATTTAGATATTAAGTCACTGAAGAAAAAGACAGAAAATAAGAAGCATCTTTTGCGGCTCATATTATAGAAATCCCTTATACCCCTGTGACGAATCCCATTTAGCGCCCAATGAAGCGAGTTCTTGTCCTGTCCGGCTCGGTCTCTGAAATATATTCTCATATTTGGCCCTGTAGAGAACGTCATGACGGCCACTCTCGTGTTTGTACTTGAAATGTGCAGTTGTCTCGCTACGCTTCGAACAAAATTCTTTTCCTCCTCAAATCCCCAATGCTTAATTGAACCAGAATCGTCAAGGATTATGCCGAGGTCGATTCGGCAAATCTGTGCTGACACACTAGAGAAGAACGTCAATGTTTCATTACTTTTAATCTCTAATGCAATACACGCTTGGCTTAAACAACGTTTTTTTTAAATTTGTATGCAAAGGATTTTCATGAATGATCTATCAGTCAGTATAGCTTTAAAACTTTCCATTGATAGGAGAAAGACAGCAAGAAAAGCTTTATTTTTTACCTTAAAATATGAATTTTGAATAGCCATTAAATTATAAGAAGGCAGTATCTATACGATGTATGGTTGTGAGAGCTGGACAATTATGAAAAGCGAGAGAAGGAAAATTGATGCTTTTGAATTGTGGTGCTGGCGGAGATTGTTGAGAAGACCTTGGACAGAAAGAAGAACAAATAAGTCTGTTTTAGATGAAATAAGGACAGAAGCATCTAAAGAGGGCATGATTATCAAACGAGCTCTGACCTTCTTTGGGCATACTATGTGATCTAGTGGAATAGAGAAAGATGTCATGCAAGGGAAGGAAGAGGGGACAAGAAGACGTGGCAGGCAAAGAACAAGATGGCTCAACTCACTAAAAGAAATTACTGGGATGACTTTGTATGAATTAAAAGGAAAAGCTATGAACAGTATAGGTTGGAGAATGTTTGTTCAGAGAATCGCCAAAAGTCGACAGCGACTTGATGGTACCTAACAACAACAAAGTATCTATACTTATCAGCATCCTTGGATTCATCCCAAGATGAAATGTGAAGTGGAGAATCTACTCATTGCTTTTCACGCTTGCAAGCAAGCACCGTCACCGCGATTTTCTTTAAAACTTAAACATGTCAAATTCCTATGGAATTCCTGCTGGTGTGATCATGAAAGCAAACCATGAATAGAAAAGCTAGCAAATGAGCAAATAAAATAATATGACTGATCTAGAAGTTCTCAAAAGTACAGTGAAGAGAATCAAAAATGAAAGATACGTCCAGAGACATGGTTTTACTAGGCTCAGCTAAAGATAAACAGTCTGTTTTTATCTCATAATAGCCTCAGAATGTGAAAGTAACTTATACTGCCTTGCTTTCAATTGCAAAATTTCAACGTTTTGTATTTTTTGAGGTCTTACATCTCTTGGATTCCCTTTAATTTGAAAATTATAACAAAAATACTTTTGATTTTTAATCATTATCGGTGGTAAAAGAGACATAGTTTAGGTTAGAACAACTCTAAAAGGCTCCTAGCTTTTGAGACCCCAAACACCTCCTCAGAAACTGTAGGGAGACAAACGTCAAATTTCGAAAAGCCCAAAGCTATACCACTGACCATTTAGTCAAAACTAATTCTATTTCTGATAGAGGACATCCTCTGATAGAGGACATCCAGCATATTGGTAAAAGCCAAAATTTAGAAGACCATAGATGTCTTTTGGATGACCCACATTGGCCTCAGATAACTTAATACACCTTTTCATTAATCATATTTCAATTTATTGATAATTCCACAGACACTTCCATATAGACACTTCTACAATTCATTAAGAAATTTCCATACAGCGACACTTCCATGTTAATGTTGGACAGAGTCATTAGAAATTAACTGAATGATCGTGCCTAAAGAACAACAAAATTTGAGATAATTGCATATGAGCTATCACAACAAACGTAGAAATGAAATATACACTTATTTTTACTTCTAGCTTATACACACGTAGAATTCCTAGCTTTTCTTGAGCTTCATTATTCTTAAATCTTTCAGGTTTTGAGCCTAAGATTATTCTTAAATTATTCTTAAATTTGGAAGGTGTAACTTCGTCTGAAAGTGAAAAGAATGCATTAAAATCTTTGTCTATGTCTCATGTCATCATAAAGCACAACAGAAATGGAGCAGAATAATAAATATTGAATCGATAGTGCAAAAGCTGATTTACAAACGGTGCTATAACTCAAATGTCTCAAACCGGGCTCGATGGAAGAACGACGTTAAAGCTTTATGTGCCTCATGGCACGAGGAGAATTAAGGTTAAGGTTAAGGTAAGGCTATAACTCAAATACACAAAAATTCGAAGTCTTGATGGTTCTTGAACCTTGCTTTATTCTTAAATTATCCTTAAACATGAGAAATGTAACTTCGTCTTAAAATGAAAGGAATGCTTTCAGATTTTTGTTGATGCCTTACTTCATCATAAAGCAAATCAAAAGAGAAAGAAAAAAGATATTGTATCGACAGTGCAAAAGCTGATTTACAAACAACACTATAACTCAAATGCACAAAAATTCAAAGTTTTGATGCTGCTTGAGCCTTGCATTATTCTCAAGTTATTCGTAAATTTCAGTGATTCTGAGACTTAATATTCTTATAAACTTAGAAAATTTATAAAAAGTGTGTACTTACAAATTTAAGGTAAGCAGTAATGGGAAAACAACAGAATTCATTATGGATGCCATTTTCGTTCCAGAACAAGCTCAGAGCAATCTTGTGTTTGATTGGGGAGCTTAGATCGTTATAGATAGATTTATCAGAATTCGTATTCCTATCCTGTTCGTGCACTAAAGGTGAACAAATAGAGACGTTGCTTTGAATGAAATTTAATGCAAAATGCATTTCGCCTACTCAAAGGTGACTTTAGCCTATGATGATATAGTTTGTTTATGCGAGATTACACTTCAGCCATGCAAGCAAATGTGCAGGTGAGCATACAGCAAATGCCCTTTTTGCAAGTGTACTTCCAATCCACATGTTTGTATTTAAAATCGATAATTGGAACATTAGACCGCATGAATCAACCTGTCTCTTGTAACTTGTGCTCAGATTCAAGTTTGGACCTTGATTAGAACTGGATTTGGAGGGAGAAGGAGGGCATTAACGGCAGGAAATGCTACTCAAAAAGGTTCTAGCTACAGTTCATGCCAAATGAAGCAAAACTTGTTATTCAGTCCACTTATGTTTTAGTATGAGCGAGGTAGCATAGTGGTTAGAGCGCATGCCTCCCATGCGGAGGTCTACGGTTCGAGCCCGACTCGATGCTGACTGAACGCTCGCTCACTATTCACCCAGCAGCAAATGGGTACCTAGTGGGAACACTGGGAAGAGATAAAGGCGGCGAGGAAAGGAACTGGCCACCCTACCTCACATGCCGATGGCTCAGCATAAGTGTCCTCTCTAACAGGCACTCCCCTACGTACGACAGTTTTCGGGCCTACCTTTTTGATATTTTTGCGAAATTGGAGCCACACATCCTCCTCGTAAGAAAGAGGAATTCCTGAAGAGTTGTCCTTGTTATTTCCAAAAAGTTGTCAACTATATTTAACACATTTTACATGCCATACACACTTCTTTCAAGAATACAATTTTTCGCTGAGCCTCAGCATTCCTTAATATTTTTTCTTAAATTATTCCTAAATGTCGAAGATGTAACTACATCTGAAAATCAAAGGATCATAGTCAAATATTTATTGATTTCTTACCTAATAATAAAGCAAAAGAAAGTGGAGCAGAATAACAAATATTTTATCGGTAGGGAAAAGTTCATCCACAAGCAGTGCTATAGCTCAAAATACCCAAACTTCAAAGCCTTCATAAAATTTGACCCTTGCATTGTTCTTAATTTATTTTTGGATTTCAGCTATTCTGAGCCTGATGTAAATGTTGCTCTTATAATAAAATTGTGTTTACGCAGCAAAGTTAAATTCTTCCTCGTCTCCCAGGGGCGGGATGGCTAAATTTTTCGGTCCGGACACAGTTTGACTAAACCGGCTCATATGTTCTAGCAAAGATAAATCAGTGGGCAGATATATTGAAAGGAGCTTCTTATAAAGCCACAGTTTTAATGTTAGTTCTTTTATATATACATTGCGAAGTTCTCCATGTTCATAATCCAACATTTTCTCCACTTCATGCAGCCAGCTCTTCGGGCATTCGCTCAAATAGCCCGACCGACCAGTCAGCCATTGTCACCTCCTCTCCGCATCGAGGCTCGCTGTGCAGGTGCAGAACACAGCTAATTACGTTCTGACGAGAGATATCTTGAGTTTGTCGAGTTTCCTCCAATGAAGATGTCTTGCGTCATCATTTTCTTGCAGTGAGCATTAAGAATGTAAAAACTGTGTCCATTGTTAGGGAAGTAGGAAGCGTTCAAAAAGTGGAGGGGGCATAGATCCTTGTGAAAAATTGGGAGCAAGTGCCCCTACAAATAGAAGTGCTATGAAAACTATTTCTGTTGAAAAGTGAGGGCTAGCAGATAAGTAGAGCCTCAAATCTTCCCACATAATCCCTGTACGATCTAGTAAAGGCATCTTTAGCAACAATTGGCCAGAGTGACTGTATTTTTGACAACCTCCAAAGAATATTAAAGATTACCAAAAATCAAGTGATTTTACCTCAGATAAAAACGCAAACATATGGAGCAAACTCATTTGAAGTTAGAGGTAGCATCCTTTGGAATGCACTTGCCAATGATATAAAAGCTTGTACTAATTTGGCAGCATTCTAAAAGAAAATGATACGCTGGAAAGGGGAAAGTTTCAACTGTGAATTATGTAGAGGAAGTCTTGTTTTTCTTGCTATCCTATGCTTTTTTATTTATATCTCATAGGTATTTTAGTAATAGACGTAGGATTTAATTAGTTACTGTTGGTTCATGCCATTGTAACTAGTAGCGAAAGTGTACATTACTCCAACTGTAAAAATGCTTTTTTAAACTTCATTTTCATATTTATAAACTAACATACAAATACAAATCTCTCTAATGCTAGGTAATTTGCATTCGGCTGGATTACGTGTAGATATTTCTATTAAGTAAAAAAGAAAAAAATGCATAATTGTCACATGAAGAGCTAAAAATGAAAGGAGAAACTGTTAGTATAATAGAAGGTCCGGGTTGGTCCAAGGTTTATTGCGCAAGCAGAATATGTAATAAGTTGTGCCAATTATTATATTAGTTAATTTAGTAATTATATAGTTAGACAGGCCCGTATTAATAGATAGATCGGTGCATATCTGAATTACAGAATTGCAGGACTGCTCAAAGATGCCAAGAGAACTATAGACATGTTAACAAATTTGATGTGAAGATATTTTGATTTTAATAATAATAATAAATAGAGAATAGAAATATTACTTCAGATGAAAAATTTACGAAGCTTTCCATTGGCAGGTCTGCCTTCAGTATGTGCGCACTCTTTTCCTTTGCAATCTCCTTGGCTTCTAGCACTGAAGCAGCACATATATAGCCTGCGAGATACGATTTAAACTATTCTACAGATGAAGATGCTCCCTGGTACATAGGCCTCTCACGAATATCTCCCAGCCACGTGATAAATGATGATGCTCAGATCAGTGGTGATTTCTAAAAATTTTAACAAGGGGGGCTCTGCGCACAACCACGCCCATAGTTTGGGTGTGGCCCAGCTAAAACCACGCCCATATTTCCAAAGGTGGAAACATGATAATTTAGTTTAACACTGATATAGTATAGTCAACAATAAGAAATGCCTCAATAACCATATAGCAGTGCACAGTTGATCATAGCACTTTGGAAGCATGGCCAATAAACTCTGAAAAGCCAAGCAAATGCAAGAGTTTTAGGGGGGGTGAGCCCCCCCAACATGAGCAGAAAGCTTAACAAGGGAGGCTCCGCCCCCTGAGCCCCCCTAGAAATCACCCCTGGCTCAGATGCTTGGTATTCCGTAGTATCGGGCGGCAGAAGAACAATGCAACAGTCAAGTTTCATTAAGCTTAGAATTTTTATGCATTTGAGTTATAGTACTGCTTGTAGACAGGGGTGATTTCTAGGGGGCTCAGGGGGGCGGAGCCCCCTTTTTAACAATTGTCGTTCATGTTGGGGGGCTCAGCCCCCCAAATTTTTGCATCAATCTTGTTTTTCAAAGCGCATTGACCGTGTTTCCAATGTTTTGTATGGTATTGCTAAGATGGATTTCCTCACTACTCTATGACTATTGAGATCTTTGTAGATGTTGACTATATTGTATCACAATTAGACTAAATTATCGTGTCTCCATCTTCAAAAATATGGGTGTGGCTGCAAATGTGGCACACCCACTTTCTGACATTGCACCTAGAGCCCCCCTTGTTGAAATTTTTAGAAATCACCTCTGCTTGTAGATAAAATTTTGCACTTGTTTAATATTTACTCAATATTTATTGTTCTGTTCCACTTCTGTTATAACAGAAGTGCTTTATGATGAAGTAAGACATAGAAAACGATTTGAATATATTCTTTGATTCTTAGACGAAGTTACACCTTTAGTATATAAGAATAAGCTAAGAATAATCTAAGGTTCAATGCAAAAAATATTTCAGAAAATTGAAGCTCAGCAAAAATGTTGGTCATCTTACAAAAAGAGTATTTATTCATGTTCATAGGAGTAGAGGGTCTTTAAAACCTTCTTCCAGAAGGAATAACAAAACCTAAGCAAGCAGTCAGATTTTTGTTCTGCTGGGGGAGGGGGGACAGCAGTCTTTCTGCTACCCTTCTCCTATTCCTATGTACATGCTCAATCATCAGAAAGTACCATACCCAAAGTATGTGCGGTGCAAAAGTTAAGTAATTTGGGAATAATTGGTGCATGTAGAGAAACCCTATATTAAACTTCCTTGCTTTCCAAGTTAAAATTCGAGTAACCTAATATATTTGCAATTTTGAAAACCAAATTCCATTTCCTGGTTATAGCTTTAGCTGATGATGTAATTCACCAATACTATTTCTCTGCCTAAATGCAAAGCGCATCAAATGTGCAGTAAAAAATGTGCAAACCAATAAGGAAAGTTGGTTGCTACTGTGGATTTTATTATAAGAACGTTGAAAACCAAGAGTTTTATTGGTACTTGATACCCGCCCTTGTTGATTTATTCTGTAGAGAAATAAAAGCCCACCCCCTATAGTGGTCTGTTTTGAAAACCGCTGACCAATTGTATCCTGGTCAGCATTGGCAGTTCTAAAGATGGAGAGGAATGTCACGGAGTAATGCGACGTCACAACTAGCAAATGCAGTAAGACTTTAATGCTGTAACCATCAAATTGAAGGATGGAAGGGTGCCCAAAGGTTCTTATGATAAGCTATGATATCAAGGAACCAGTTCCAGCAGACTTCTCTACGCCCATCCGCAATGTAAGTATGATCACTCTTCTGGTATAAAATGGCCTAACCTAGTGCGCATAAGATTTGAAAGTCCTTTCTGTCTGGAAATAGAAACTGCAGTTAGTGAAATGCAGTGATAGCAATACACTTGCACATTTATTCAGATTTCTTCAATATTTTTTAGTTGCTAGACAGGTGCTGCTTCCTCATTCAGAAGATAGCATTGGCTTTGAAGAGGGCTATTATCTGTAAAGAATGTACGATGGAATATATATACCTGAAGTTAGACCTTGTACAATTGTGTTTCAGTTGCTTTGTACTAAAAGAATAGTAAGGCCTTCTGTTTGGAACATTATTGTAGGTGTTGCTACACATTTTAAGGAATTATGAATATTTGCTTCATTATTTAACAAGAATTCTACTGGAAGCATTTTTTATGAGAATATTTAATTGAAGAACATTGAGCACGTTTGGATTGGTCTATAGAGCTATCTGTGGTAGTTCAGGTTGATTTCTCTGTGAGAAAATAAAGAGAAGCAGAGTTTTCACAAGCTAATCCAATGGAATTTTTTGCCAGGGACTTAAATCATGCACAAACATTATATCTATAGCCTACCATTTGAATGCAAAAATTTTGGATTATTTTCATTTTTCAGCTTTGCTCAACATTTTCAAAGCCTGTTTTAATATTTTGTCTCAAATATCAAGTACCATTTTATCCATGTTTGGAGTTCAGTGCCATATCAAGAAATAACCAGGAGTAATTTTGAGCATTATTATGGGTGTTGTCTCAGAAATCATTTACGTAGAGAGTTACGTCTTGAATCTTTCCTTACTGGAAATTGAGTACTATACTACAGGGATAATATGTGAACTATCTGTGAATAAGCAGTTTGTGTGGATCTTGACAAAAAGATAATCCTATTATATAAAGAATTAGTATAATGATTTTTTAAAAGATAAATGAATTGTTTCATTCATTGGTTTGTGATGCAAATTGTCACCAATGATGCTGAGATCTTTCTTCCCCTTGTTTGTGGTTTGAGTCATTGACCACTAGAAAGGTATGTAGTGTGATGAAGAAGTGATTCATTCCATGACAATGGCTTCATACTGTAGATTCCATTTCTGATAGTAATCCTCACATGTGATTTTAGTTTCACATAGCACATGACAATCTATTTCAAAATGGATAAGAGAAAGAATAAATGAATGTATGAATGAATATGGACCCCTTGTGCTTCCAAGTATTCCAAAATCAGGAGGCTGTTACAGTCTAAGTAGCTATATATATATATATATATATATATATATATATATATATATATATATATATATATATATATATATATATATATATATATATATATATATATATATATATATATATATATATATATATATATATAATCTCAGTAGTATAGTGCTCAATTTCTAACAAGGGTGGGTTCAAGGTATAATTCTCACATTAAATGATTTCTGGGACAACGCCCATAAAAATGCTCATGATGCTTATTTCTTGATATTGCCCAGAACTCCAAATATGGCTAAAAAGTATTTGATATTTGAAGCAAAATGTTAAAATGAGCTTTGTAAATTTGAGATTTTGAGCAAAGTAGAAAGATAGTCCAAAAAAATTATATATATATATATATATATATATATATATATATATATATATATATACATATATATATATATATATATATATACAAGGAAGAACTTTTGTGTAGAACAAAATTAGTTTCATCATTGTTATGACATCATCATGTTTTTGCAATGCTCCCTGTTTGTTTGCTTTCAGTGATAGTGCTAAACTCAGTTAGAGGAAAACAACTTTTATTTGTCTCACTGTCTTTGTGAAATATAGCTGATAGCATCTGAATCAACTTAACATTTCTGAAACCATATGAAAATTTATTAACCAGGAAACAGCTTTTGTTGGCAGGTTTTCTTACCACAATTTGAGTACTTTTAATGTACCACAATTTGAACTCAGATTTTTATTGTAAAATTGAGTTGACACACACATATAGGTGACCTTTGTACCATTTGTTCTTCCTTTCTAGAAAATTCCATTTACAGGTAGATTTTAGTTATTGATGTAATTATGGTTTCTTTTTAACAGTATATTCAAGAGTTTTATCAAGAAGATCCAGATTCATATAAAAATGAGCTGCAGCAGCTGCATCTGCTTAATTCAGTGAGATTATTTTCCTGTGTTCTGTAGAGTTTTTGATGTTTAATTATGAAAAACAATACTATCTTTGCAAATCTGAGTAGGTAACAGCAAGCTATCTTCAGAAGTAACATCATTTTATTTGATATAGCATTGATTAGATAAGTTTTTTGAATATTATATAAACAAAAGTCTACTATATTACAGTTCAGGTATGAGTTTTGTCACAGCTCATCACATGATGTTCAGTAAAAAGTATTGAAATTTTTTCTTGGCTAGTTGCATTGAAAAATCATGTTTGTGGGAGTCTGTTTGTTCTTTTCAAGGGCTAGAGCAGTTGTAGGTTAAGCATTGTGAGTGAGGAAAATAGTTCTATATGTTCATATTGGTCTAGGAGGCAGATTCTCAGGAACTATTGCACCCTAAAAACCTCTTTGATGCATAATTTCAGCACTTGTTTAGGATTTTGAAAGTGCTCTGTAGACTTCTTACCTATCTTGCATTTCTTTTCTCTGTTTTGTGTGTGCAAAGGAAGGGTAGAAAGAAAGAATTTTTTGCACAGTTCAGCACTTATCAGGAAAATAGTGATTGGAGAAGAACTAGTACAGGATTTTGTTGCCCAGTCACAATGCAAAAGCACTTGCAAAGGCACTTACTTTATCATAACCAATAATGGGACAATATTTCCATAAAAGATGTTTATCATTATTTTCAGAGCATCTTAAATGTGACTCGTGATAACCAAGGATGCATCACATACAGAAAATATTTTGCTCAGCTTCAGTTCTTGCAGTCAAGGTTCCCAATGTCAGTTGGTGGGACTGCTGCTGTTTCATTCACATGGTAACTATTTTTATTCTCTAATTTTTGTATTTTACATTATTCTTAAGAAGAGGAACAATATTTAGGGAGTAAAGAATTGGTGATTTCAAAAATCAATCATGCTTCATAAGTCTAGCTTTCATTTTGGCTTTGCTATTCTCATTAATTGTGTTTGCTCATCACATTTTTTGAATGAGAGCACTTGGTGAAAATGTGGACCAGTGGAAAAAATTTGAAGTGACAGTGGTATTCTCATTGTCTGCCTAATGCACATTTGAGATGTAGATGGTCTCTCAACTGTTATCCAATGGTATGAAGCTGGCCAGATTATGCCAATGTTTTTTCATCTTTTTGTGAAAAGAACACCAAGCAAGCATATTTTTTAAGAGTTCTTTTTGGTTTAGTTTCCAGGTATAGTGGAAATGCTCTTCTTAGTTTTTATAAAATTAATATCAAAATTATTTGGAATATTTCAATTACATGATTAATAGAACATCACAGTAGTATACTGATTGCAGAATGTCATTTTGCTTGCTGCAATTTTGCAGGTATGATGTTTACACTGGAGATCCTATTGTTCAGAAAGACATTAGATTTGAACAGGCCTGTGTGCTTTTTAATCTTGGTAAGAAAGCTTTTCTGTCCATTCATTAATTTTTTATATGTAGGTGTGGCATATCTAATCTTGCATCACACTTTCCTCTTTTTTGGATGGAAGATTATCTCTTTGAAAAGAGATAAGATTTTTTATCAACCTGGTATGCAAGATGTCATGAAATATTAAATGTGAATTGCTTTCTTGCTTTATTGTGTTTTAATGTGTAAGCTGAGCTCTTTGCAGTCCAGACTGCATTCTTTGTAGCGTGGGGGGGGGGGCGGAATTTATTCTCCATGCCATTTTCACTTCCATTTATGCATGTGCTGTAATTTGGTGAAAGCCTTATTGGGTTTACCACTCTCGTTGTTTTTACACATGTATGCTCCATAATATAGTGAAAACCGTAAGCATTACTTGCACCAAATATATCTCAGAGTGACTTTCCCCATGTAGAAGTCAAGGATTGTGAATTACTTTGCAATCCCTTTCCATGTACACAGTAATTTTGCTCCAGATTGGAGAAGATTTCATTACTTTTTGTCTCGTGCTTGCAGTTCCATAGCCATGAGGTGGCATGGGGTGGCAAATGCCACCTCATGGAAAACAGGATGCCAGCATTTTGCTACCCCTGGGAAATGTTTTACAATTTTCTATCATTGCTTTATGTTTCTAGCTAAGGACAGATCTGAAAGTCTGGCTCAGCTCAACCTTGGTCTTTGTGACATACTAGAAAGTTCAATCTTTTCCTGCACACACATTGTCCGTTTAATTGTGATAATATAAAGTATGAAATAGCGCTCAGATTTTGTTCCACATGATTCCTCCAGTACAATTTTGCCACCCCTAAAATACAGGCCTGGCTATGGGCTTACTTGCTTGTTGTAAAAGCAGGAAGTTACACTGTTTTGATTATCTGCTCAGAAAAGTAAGGCCTTAGGAGTTGCCAAAATTGCTAGAGAACATTTTGCAAAACATGTTTTGCTAATGTATATTCTACTAGTGCCTATTTTGCTTCAAAATAACAAGCCTTATGTATGAAACTTTTTATATCCTGTATTTTGACAGCTGGTAATAGCTGTACTCTAGGAGCAGGGATGTAGCTTCAAGAAATTCTTGGGGTGTCAGAGGTTGCCCTTGTCTGTGGCCTTTTTTAGCAACTATAGTTGACTAGTGGTCCTGGGTCCAGTAATTTTCCCTGCAGACATACCATATACTACCATTTTTGCTTTGCAAAATGGCAAATTTTCAAGGTTAGGAGGGGAGTGACTCACCCCTATACTCCATTATGTTTCGTCCCTATCAAGGAGGAGAATAGCCCATTGCCTTGGATTTTGCTCTATGGTGAGAGTTCACCAGTCTGTAGAACATTCTTGTATATAATGCTTCACTTGCAAACTTACTGGTGTTAGTGTTTGCAGTTCTACTCCATGCTAAAAACTGTACTGGTGACTTGATTATATTTTGAATTATTGAATAATCTGCAAAAAGCAGGTGTTTACATTTAGTGCTTGAATATCCAAGCTCAATTGGGCTGCCATCAACTACCCCATAATTATGTGCAGAGAAACAACAGATTTTCGTTTTTGTTCAGGTGTGGCCAACAAATGAGAAGCCAAGAGCCACACTCCTTACTGTGATACCCCAAAGAGCCTTATCAAATGCATGAGGACAAATGACTATCACCCCCATCTTTTCCTCTCACACAAAATGTTATTGAACCCAAGTGAAGTAGATATAATTAAGAAACACACACTTCAGTATGGGTGTGCATGTTTTCTCTTCTGTAGGAACCTGTTTATAAGCCACCTAGTACTTAGACACCCTAAAATTTAAGAAACTTTCAGAAGTAAATGGAAAGATCTATAAAACTTTTGACAAATAGGTCATTGAAATTATTTCCTGGTTCATTGCAAAGCTAAACTAAAGCAGGGTGAACATTACAAAGTTTTATATTATAGCTCACTCAGAGGCATTTTGTTTGTTATAGTGCTGATAGTTACTGCATTCGTATCTTGTTTAGGTTTTTACTGCAAGTTCATTAAAATAGGAAACTTCTAAGAAACTTTTAGAACTAAAAAGTGGCCAAAAATTAAGAAACTTTTACTACTTAGCCTTGAGTCATTTTTATTGTAAAAAATGCAGAAGAGCCACATAAAACCAGACAAAGAGCTGCATGCAGCTCACAAACAAGGGGTTGGCCACCTATTTTTTAGTTAGTATACAACTGCAGGTTTATTGATTGTGTTGGGAAATGAGAAATAGACAAATAAGTTTCCAGGATTAGACTTTAGAAGGCTTTTTTGTGTGTATTGTCATTGAGCTATCTAGGGTATTATTTTGTTATCAACCTCAATGCATATTTATTACACCTTCCAGGTGGTCTGTACTCACAGTTAGGTGCAAATGAGCAGAGATCCACTGATGAGGTTCGTTTATTGTGCAATTTTTAGGGTTTCTAGCATTTTCAGTAATTTGTCCCAGCCGTGAAGAGCTAGCTTCTGCTAGATTGGTGCGCTGATAAATTATCCATGTCCGTGGGCCGCAAAAGCTCTTTGAGATCATCCAGAGCTGGTGTGGTGAGGTACAAAGTTGTTCCATGGAATTACATTTTGATGTCACAAGGGGCTAACATTTCTTTCATGCAAAGCATTACTATTCTTGAAATGGGAGCTTGATTTTTTTGTCTGTACCTCTTGAGATCACAATATGATTCACATATCTAATTTGTTTGCTGATCAAAAATGCTGTGACTGGATTGAGCTGTTTTTGTCAGTTGTGGTTATTTGCAGTTAACACTGAGATTTTTATTCACTTATTAATACATATTTCTATGAAGTACTGGTTGGTTTTAATAAACAGTATTATATGCAAATGACATGAATGATTTATGATGTTGGTGTCTCTTTGCATTTACTTATATTTTGATTTCTTTTTCAGAGCATGAAAATTGCATGCACTTACTTCCAGTGTGCTGCAGGGGCCTTCCAGTACCTTAAGGTATGGTTTATGCTTTACATTGTAACTTTTTTCAGACTCTCTTCTGTACTCTTCTTCGAAAATGTGCATACATGTCATTACTTCAGAAGATGAATCACGCGTTAATAGGAAGGGCTGTTGTGAAACTTTTGTATCAAGATTTTTGTTGTTAGAACCAGTAGCAGTTACATAGGAAACAGTCAAACAGATGTATGGAATAGATTAACTATTTATTGTTATATTGCTTACATCCTAATGGGATTACTGCATCATTCACATCATGATAACTGAACTTTTCTGTTTCAGGAGAACTTCAATTTTGACCTTCCTGATTTGGGATCAGATATTCTTAAGCTGAAGTCTATGATAATGCTGGTTAGAATTTCTACTTTTTTTGATGAATTTCAACCACCTTATTTGACTGCCTTTTAAAAATTTTAATTATTCTTTTGTTGAGTTTTCCATTTTGTTTGTATGATTATATATTTGAATTTTAAAGAGCCAAGCCCAAGAGTGTTTATTGGAAAAGTCAATCAGAGATAATCGCAAAAACACACTAATTGCAAGGATAAGTATGCAGGTTTGTTGATACTTTCAAATTCTTTGCATGAAGATTTCCACAACCTATGTTTTGCTTGATTCAGGGGCATAATAGACTATGGATCCACTATTTTTTCACAATTGTCAGATTTTCAGAAATTTTGGTGTTTAGTTGGAAAATGTTTGGACTTTTAGTATTGGTAGAGATAGAGGGTTTTAATTTTATCAGAAAACCTTTGAGCTTGGCCCCCCTACTATACATATGCAACGACACCTCTGGCTTAATTCCTTTCTTCTTTTTATATATGGTTGAATAACAATCTTTGACCATGTAGTGATTTTACTCTGGAAAGACAGTAAATTCAAGAAGTGTAAACCCACCTTAGGTTATAATGTATGGGAGCAGTATGTTTTTGTAATCGAAGAATCTAGTGTAGAATTCTTGGGTGGAATATATTTAGACTATTCCACTTTTTAGTTTTTGATATTTCCAGATACTGTTGTGGAAACTCATCTGCCGTCATCATTTATGTTGGAGGTCATTGTTGATTAAAATAAGGCAGAAATCAAAGTTCGGAGTAAATTACTTATATATGTTTCAATTAACTGAAGTGTTTGGCTATTTTTTGTACTCCCTTTATTCCACTGTATCATTGCTGCTTCATTATTCTTTCATGTTGTTTGAGCAGATTAAAGAATATTACCAAGAGGCCGTGAAGCTGCTGGAAAGCAGTGGAACATCTGAAATGGGGTCACAGCTACGAAAGGTATCTAAATTCTATGTTATGTGCTACAGTACTTTCCTGTATCCAAGTTTTCCTATACTGATGCGTTCACACCATGACCTCATTCAACTATTCTATTGAATAGAAAACCTTGATGTTCTGTGGCCTTTTTGAACTTTAACCTTTGGCCTTGGTTGACCTGCTGTTGACATCTGATCTTTTTAGCTTTCATTCTTGCGCTATGCCACTGTAACTTGGATCTTTGGTCTAGCTTCATAATTGTTATTGCAACAATTATTGCTTTAGTAGATATTTGATATCTGTTTTTCCTTCTGTAGTCATGGACAAAGCATCTACAAATGAAGATCAACATGTATTCGGCCACTACATATGTGAGTGTTAACTTTTTCAGAAGCATCAACATCACTTTCTTAGTTAGCACTATGCTTAGTTAGCACTAGTCACTTCTATTTATTCATTATATTCTGTATTTCTGTTTTTAATGTTGATTTGGCCTTTTGAAGAGCACATAATGTTTCCTATTCCAGGTTTATATGTCGAATGAAGCCGACAGTGAGCATAAATTTGGAGAGAAGGTAATCAAGCAAGGATTTCGTATTCACTTTGAAGTGAATAGCATTTTCTTGATTTAATGGCATTTTTTTAGCAATGCCCATCTCCCCTAGCAGTTTATAGAAAGTCTGATATCTTGACTATGTGGCTTTGTTTTTCCATGCAAATGTTACTCACTAAGAAACATAGTTAGAGGTGTAGTTAGCAGCGGGGGTTGTGTAGGGGTGTCCCACCCCCAATCTTTGGTGATCTTGTCGATACATTTAGATTCAATGACTTTCATTGGTAAATGACTGCATGCTTTGCCATGACGTAGTCAACGGAGTGTCGAAAATGGCCTTTCCAGTATCAATGCACCCCATAAAAATAAGGAACTCTTACTAAAAAAAGCTCTTCTGTCTGTAAATTCACACATCTGTTGGTAAATTCACAGCTTTATCAGTTTCTGTCGGTAAATTATTGCTTCACATCCCCCAGAAAGACGTCACACGACGCCACTGAACATAGTATAGGTAAAATCAATTTGGTACTAGCATAATCTTGCCTCCTTTGATTTTTGAATTTTTCTGATTTGTTATCTTATTCAGACTTGAATATCTTTGTTTTTAGGTGGCATATTTGAAAGCAGCGACAGAAAGGATAAATGAGGCATTTAAGATTAGCAAGGTTAGTACTTAATGTTCCTCTTGTAGGAATCGTAAAGCAGTGATCTGCTTGCTGTATGATTTTTAGCAACAGTATCCTGTATGTGATATATATTATTTATTGTATGTATATTATACTTACTTTTAGAACCAACCTGAACAGGTCTTGGAGACATTGAAATTTCTACGAGATGTTGTTGGTAATAAGTAAGTAGTATTTTCGATAAGTATGCCAGATATATTGTTGGATTTATGGATAGACTGCAATTAACTAAATTGCAAAGTGGCATGTTTATCATGTAGTATGGTTTGGTTTACTTTTTAGATTTGAGGCAGCTGTGAAAGAAAATGATTTTGTGTATCATGAATTGGTCCCTGAACTTGACAAACTCCCAGAGATAAAAGGTATGTTTTAGATTACGGGCGAGGTGGTACAGCGGTTAGAGCGCATGCCTCCCATGCGGAAGGTTTACGATTCGAGCCCGACCGAGTGACTGAATGGTTGCTCACAGTTCACCCAGCAGTAAATGGGTACCCGGTGGCAACACTGGGGAGATAAAGGCGGCGAGGAAAGGAACTGGCCTCCTTACCTCACATGCCAATGGCGCAGGATAAGTGTCCTCTCTAACAGGCACTCCCCTGCGTACGAAAGTATACGGGACTACCTTGACCTTTTTTTGAAAATTACAAACAATTACAAACATGAAAATAACAATTTTTATTGCTATTTTCGATTAAGGCTTCAATATGCAACTAGAACTTTGATATTTGCAATTTTTTCTGAGTTTCATTGTCCCTTGCATCATTTAATTGACTGAACAAGCTAGTGAAAAAGGACTATTCCAGTCAGCTCCCATCTTTTATCAGTCTCTTTTTGATATTTCCAGTTTGATCAACTATTATGTTGAAGGTCACTGATTGGATTTGATTTCTGATACGTTATTCAAAACTGTATGCCCACTTAGTAGTGAATTTGGGTACTAGGGTTCAAAAGAGGTGGTTCTGAAGAAAAGAGGATTGTGTTCCACGTTTTGCATGCCACGCACAACGTAGAAACATTGAGTCTTAGTATTTTTTCTTGCATATATCACTTCATTTATTTTCACATCGTATAATATATTTATACACGACACCCTATCAGCTATTACAAATACTATTGTACACCAAAATATTCGATATGTTTACGCTTAATGATAAAAAAGAAGAGGAAGAAGAAACTAAAAAGCAAGGGATTTACTGATCTTTCTTTTTGCACCGAAAATATGTTCACCTGCATAATATATTCCTGTCTTTTTTACACAGGGGTCTCTTTGGTTAAGGCTGTGCCATTCCAGTACAATGATCCCAGTATATCTGGACCTGATATATTTCAGAGGTTGATACCAATGAGAGCTCACGAAGCTTCGTCATTATATAGGTAAATTCCTCACTTAAGCTTAAAGGCCCGGCCAAACGCTGTCGAAGTTTCACTATACAACGCTCGACATGCATGTTGAGTGAAAAGTCGAGAGCGTTTGGCCATCTTGTTAAGTGAAGTCGAGAGGACTATTTTTTGTCGAGTAAAGTTTAGTCAAGGTCAAAATTGTCGAGCATACGCATGTGCAGTTAGAATTCTATAATTAGTGAACAAAGGATTCTACCAAATATTGTACAAAAGAAGCGTTGAAAGGCGGAAGTTTTACAATACATCAGTGGAATGTTGAGTTCCACGTCGAGTGAAAAGTCGAGAGCATTTGGCCACCCTCTTTCGACAACACTCAACAATGCTTGACATTTCTTGAGCTATGTATAGTGAGAAATCGAGAGCGTTTGGCCGGGCCTTAGCAAAATAGCTACGAGAAGCAATTCGAGTCCCCTCCAATTACGCCACATTAAAACTTCAAAAAAATGTTTTATATAATTCATAGGGTGACTATTTTTTGTATGTTACACAGAGATTTTGTCACAGCTTCTCAGTCTAGATTCCCTGATGCCCAAGTAATGCGCCATTTTAATTTGCTAGTTTGAACTAAGTAGGAATATTGTTGCTTTTAGGTCATCAGCAGCCTAATTTGAACAGTGATCAAAATCGACATGTGAAAATGTGTTTTTTACTTCAACCCTAACGTATAATTTGTGCTTGCTTTGTTCTTTTAGTGAAGAAAAAGCTAGCTTGCTACGAACAATAACAGCTGAAATTGAAGAAAAGGATTTGCGATTAAGGTGCGTATTTTGACATTCAAGGAAGGAAGTCTCCTTAGCCGAAGTTTGCAACTAGCTTTTTGACTACGATGTCTGCCAGAAGTTTTGCAACACATCCTGTAATTTATACCGTAGACCAACTATAAAATCCCCTCCCCCGTACAACAATGTTTGAAAGTGATACGAATATCACTGGAAGGAGAAATGATGTCTTTCCAAATAGCTATGGGCTTCCGCAATCGATTCAACATTTTATGAAGGGGGAAGGGGGCTCACAATTGTCATTTCTGCTGCAAAAATAGGACGGGGGTGGAAAATTCCTAACTCTGGATGGGTGTTCCAAGGACTTTTGGCTGACATTGTAGGTGTTTTTATATATTTCTTTAATTTCCTTTAGAATCACAGGATAGAAGATTAAGGAATACATCTTGATTTACGTAAATTGAATTATCTTTCACACTTGAATAGTTATAAGTGAAACCAAGTCCATCTGTCATCAAAAAGTAGAGTTTTCCGAAAGTTTTTGATTAATTGAATCTGCCGGAGGTAGTGATTTAGGTATTGGTCGCAGCGTTACAATATTCCTTAATTTTGAATATACATGTGATTTTTCTACATTTTTTTGCTTGGGTTGTAAGAAGGGAAGTGAATAAGTTTCCAGCTTATCAATAGTAGCATGTCCATTTACCATTCTGTACGTCAGCCATTATTGGTTCGCTGCCATCTCTATTGCATTTTGTAACGAGATAAATTTCTAAGCATTTTCTTCTGCTTTGATTAAGGCTCAATAGTAAATATTTTGTATCCACAGTGAATCACTAACATCAATGCATATTGATGATCTGATCAATCCAGTCGATGAATCATTACCAGGTATAATTTTCTACATATACACGTATGCATATGCATATATACATATCAGGGGCGTCGTGGCCAGGGAGGCAGGGGGGCCATGGCCCCTCCAGTTTTTTCGGTATTGTCGGATGTTTGGAAATTTTAATGCTTAGTCAGAAAATTTTCGAACTCTTACTGGTAGTAAAGACAAAGGTTTCGAATTTTATCGGAAAATAATTGAACTTGGCCCCCCTACTGTACAGGTGCCACGACGCCCCTGATACATTTACATATATAAATATATAAATATACATATGTACATATACATATGCAAATATACATATACAAATATACATATACATATACATATATACATATGGATATACATATAAACATATACATATATGCATATACATATATACATATATATATATATATATATATATATATATATATATATATATATATATATATATATATATATATATATATATATATATATATATATATATATGTACATGCACACATATACATATATACATATACATATACACATACACATATACATATATGCTTATAGATATACATATATACATGCACATGGCGATGATTTTAATCGAAACATTTGCTCAAATGACAAATGTATTTTTGTAGTTTTTTATGCAATTTATATACTACATGGATGCGTCTCTGAATTAATTATGTCCATAATATATAGATTATCAATTGTCGTTGTTACAGAGAGTTTAGTTGTGAAGTGCAAGGAACTGCGTGAATCAGATGATGTCGTTTCAAAGACAGCTGAGCAGATCAAAGGTAGTATTGATTGTAAATTGTAAATTCTCGATTTTTATCATACACGTTTTTTGTTATAAGGAAAAAGTTTATAAAAAAATGAAGCTCAAATGGCCAAAATCATAAGAAAATCTTAAGAAAATCACGAGGCTCAATTTCCAAAATTTAGCGTTTTTATTGGCCAAAAGTCGATATTTCGTCGTTATTGCATTCAAATTGTTAGAGATGGAATTCAAACTCTAGTATAAAAGATTAGTAACGAGTGTGTAACCCATTTTAGCTAGTTGTTTTCTGTAAAAGTTAAGAAAAATTTATGAAAATCTCAGGCTTCCTTTCGGGAAACGTTAAGAAAATTGAGGCTCGGGCAAAATGGTGGTTTCTTATCATAAAATGTGTATGCACAACTTTGTTGAATTCCTCCTTAAGTTAAAGCTATTTGTTTACTGGCCTAACTCTACTCAAATCTCCATCCCCTTTTTTAATTGGCCTTCTCTCAGTTGATTTTGCAGTTAGCATTCTTGTACCTCTCCCTTCTTACAAGAGATTTCTTGATAGAGCTTGCAATGTTATCAGAAGAATTTGAGGCGATTTTCAACGACTTCTCAACGAAGCTGAAGAGTATTGAAGAGTATGAGAGAGAGGCCAAGGTAATTCAATTCATGTCTTGCTTTGTCAGTGTGTAATTTGTGAAGTTCTGAGCACGTTTGGCTTAGCTAGCAAGAGTCATTTGATTGCTTTTTTGCATACCCTTGAGTACGAAATAATCACCACACCCCCTCCCCGATTGTGAATAATGTACTGATTAAGGTATGTTCTGTGTAGAAGTAGCACGGTTCGAGATGTGCCTTGAGCCATGGTTGCATTTCCACTCATTTCCCCATCCTCTAAGGTCGATTAGGGATTTGGTAAGAGCAATAGGGAGATTAGGAACTGGCGACATTACCCCACATGCTTGCAGGCCATAAGTTATGGCCCGGAAAGTGTCCTTTTTTACAGATATTTGCCCTAGTACAAACACATTGGAAACCCTAATCTAAAGCTGCTTCATACGATCAAACTATTTGCGATCAAATTGTATTTCGGTAGTTTCATACTTTAAAATTATTAAAACCGTAATTTTTAACACACATAAACACTTAAACATTGAACCTCAAAATTTTCGTTGCCCTTCGTTAACCTCCTCAGTGAGAATTGAACTTGTACCTCACTGAGGAGGTTGCCGAAGGGCAACGAAAATTTTGAGGTTCAATATTTAAGTGTTTATGTGTGTTAAAAATTATGGTTTTAATAATTTTAAAGTATGAAACTACCGAAATACAATTTGAGCTATAACACAGTGGCTCTGGTCAATACATTGGAAAGAAGCGCCAGTGATCGAAAATGTTTTTGATCAATTTTTGATTTCGATATGAGTGAGACTTATCATTGATGCAAAAGCTTGGAGTTTTGGAGTGTTCAAATAGAAGCTTTTCGCATTTATGGTTGAATACCACCAGTAATCATTGATGTCATGGATCTTTGCTTTTGAAGGTTGGTGATTGTGAAGGAGGGGTCTCTGCTGAGCTTGAAGGTCTCAAGAAAGAATTCATCCAGTGTAATGATGCCAATGAAAAAGCGGTATGTTTTATCATAGCTTTCAAAAATGTGCCTGCAGCAGAAGAGGCCGCATCAAAATTTATTTTTGGGGTCAAATTATTGGATCTGCGAGACATCTGTGAGACATCTGTGAGACATCTGCGAGACATTTACAAAAGATGCATATTACTATATTTCATTTTGCTTTATTTGCGCTGCCTTTTTTATGTTAATTAAATGTTTTATTTATTGTAGTACTCTTCTTAGGATGTTGGTTTTAATTAGTTAATTTAGCTATTGGATATTTTACCAGCAGTAAATGAATTTATGAAATGAAATGAGGTTCCACTGTACATCAGATGCTTTATACATTAAACTGTTTCATTTTCAGAGAGACACAAATATGACTCTTTGCAGTCATTTTGAAGAAAATAGAGAAGTCATTGAGTTTTTGCAAGGCCCTGATGATCATATCCTGGCTTCTCTTCCTTCCCAGAATTTTATCGATGGTACGTTGCAAATGAAGTTGGATACGCTCCTTACGTTAGTTGATGAATTGCTCCAGAATTGGCGTAGATATTACATGCTTACTGCCTTTTGTCAGAGGTTTTAAGCGTTTTGATAATTTCCATAAAATATTGACAACTTTGAAAGTAGTATTGATAAAATTATTAACTTTGAGAGGTTTATGCTCAATTTTTTCAAAAGATATTTACAGGTTTTTTTGTAAGAAAAAGTGTATAAGAAAATGAGGCTCAAATCGTCAAACCATTAAGAAAATCGTAAGAAAATCACGAGGTTCAATTTCCAAAATGTAAGTTGTTTTTGTTGGCAAAAACTCAATATTACGTCGTTATTGCATTCAAAATGTTAATAATGGAATTCAAATTCGAGTATACAATATTAATAAGGAATTTTAAACCCATTTTGGCCAGTTTATTTCAGTAAAAGTTAAGAAAAATTTAAGAAAATCTCAGGCTCAATTTCGGGAAAAGTTAAGAAAATTGAGGCTCAGGCAAAATAATGATTTTCTTATAAAAAAAACCTGTACTCATTTTTATAATTTGAAGCAATTAAGCTGTTTCTTAAGCGTAGCAAAGTTAGCAGTTATGCAGAACTTATGAACTGAGAATTTTTGTAAACCAAGAAGTAAGCCTATGCTATTAAGTGCATTTGTGTTGTGTAGATTTATTGCATGGTTTGTTGGAAATCTATCATTCTTTAACATAGATTGAATATTCAAACGACTCAGCCATTATCCTAACTTCATTCATCATTGCAGTTCGATCGTCAAGCCATTTTGTGTTTGGTTTTGTGTTTGGTTTTATGTTTGGTTTTGTGTTTGGTTTTATGTTTGATTTTGTGTTTGGTTTTATGTTTGGTTTTATGTTTGGTTTTGTGTTTGGTTTTGCATTTGGTTAAATGTGCAATGTTATAGGGCAATGAAAGCATTTTTAGAAACAAAGCAAACGCTGCCTCACGGTTACATACTATTAAGACTGTCAGCAAAATTCACTGTTTTAATGATATTTTTGTTTTCAAGCTCCCAGTGATGAACCAGTTGTACAGAGAATCAGAGAACTTCTGGTAAACCATATTACCCTCTTCTCAATCCAATATTTTATGTAGTAATACGTTATGCTATTCATATATATATATATATATATATATATATATATATATATTTACACACATACATACAATATGTTCCCTTAGTCTGTTTGTGAGTCTGATCAGTCAGGGTTCATACGGTCAGGAAAAGTTAGGAAAAAGACTACAGTCAGGAAAAATAAGGAAAGTCATGAAATCTTATGGAAACTTTAAGAAAGTCAGGAAAAGTAAGGAATTTTTATAAACCATGCAAATGAAGTCCTTGAAGCCCAAAGTTGTGCTTCTGCTTTATTCGTGCTTTGTAGGTCATATATTTATACATACATACATAGATACATATATATATATATATATATATATATATATATATATATATATATATATATATATATATATTTTTATATATATATATAGGTTAAAGTCTACACACACACATATATATATATTTATATATCTCATTATATATATATATATATATATATTATGTATATGTATGTATGTATATATATATATATATGTATATATATACATATATATATATATATAAGTATATATATATATATTTATATATATATATATATTTATATATATATATATATTTATATATATATATATATATTTATATATATAATGAGTCATTTCTATTGATTTTTATCGTAAGGTCCCTGTCTCTTATCATTGATATTACTTTGTAGGGTGCAATAGAAAAAATGAAGATGCAACGGAAGGATTTTGAAAAGCAGCTAAGAGAAGAGGTATAAACATCAAAAGCTATTTAATTACTGTCATCATCATAATCATCATCATGATCATATGTCATAAATATGAGATTTAAAAAACTGTACTTACTTGGTTTAGGCTTTACTCTACACCCAAAAACTAATTTGTAAATAACAATACTAATGTGGATAGATGTTAATTATCTTTTGAAAGTCATTCGTCCATGGAACAATAGATTTCACAGCAAGCACAACAGTTTTTTAGTATCACACCATAATCAACTTTTATTGATCATCAACGTTGTTTCGATTATACTCAGAGTATTTTCAACGCTACCTTGTCAGTCAATAATAGAGAGTTTGTCTTTGCATGAAGGCCTATTTATTGATTGGATTGATTAAAAATTTATTATATGATTGTATACTATCTTTGTGACATCAGCCGATCACTCTTTGGTTTACTACATTGTTGTCTTGATCACAAGCAAGTGATTGTCATTATCTACATATGATTTGCTTTCAATCTACCTTATGTGCCCAAGCTGTTTATTCTTATTGTCACTCTGTCCGATTAAAGTTTCTATTTACACGTGTAGCCCAGGTTATTTATTCTCGTTGTCATTTTGTCAGATTTATTTTTCCATTTTATTGTTGTAGTTGAATAGATAGTTAGTAGTAAGCAAACAAATATATAATGAAAGAGGAATATCTATAGCTCAGGTTTAAAGTTGTGATGTTGATGAGGATATTGTCATGTAGAGATTTTGATTGTAAGAAGTAAATAATCTCTTCTTTTTTCAGCTGAGCAAGGATGACGTAACGAGTTTGTTGGTAATCAAAGAGGACGGAAATCAGGAGGAGTTTTTTAAGAACCAGCTGGCAAAGCATGATGCAAAACTAGCAATGATACGACAAAATCTCGCTGCACAAGATAACATTCTTACGTAAGCGCCATTTCTCATGTCTCAATATAGTCTCTGTGATTCCTTCATCAATGAACGACCTTGCATGTTTTGAGCACGTAAATTGGTCTAATATGAAGGTAGAAGCTACTCTTTCAGATGATTGGAAAGCTATGCATCACGACGTTTTTAGAGATTTGTAAATCTTGCGTGATGCACTATAGCTCAGAGCTTTCATTAATATTAGAGTAAGCAGCTGGTCATTCTAAGTCAAAGTAGACGGCAGTTTAGGGAGAATTAGCCAGTGATGATCACCGGCAGCCGCCTTCTATTGAAAACTTAGTAGATTGAAATTGTTCTTCTCGCCAAATCATCTAGCGTTTTAGGTTTGCTCCTTTTGAATAATATTAATTTGACTAGAATGTCATTGACTTTTAGCAGCCGCGATGCTGCCTAGGTATATCTATAAGAGCCAGTTTCTCAGAGGTAGCTATTGATTATTGTCCAGATTATTGCTGTTTTTAGTAATGTTTACGAGTGATGTGCGTTGATGGTCTTGAGGCATAGTGAAGTTGTCGGCCCCGTTTTTAGTGTCTTTTGTGTTTGAAATTACAGACAGTTGACTGAAGCAAATGCTAAGTATGCAGGAACCCGCATGGCTGCACTGGAAGTTGCAAAAAAGTGAGTGAAAATAAATCCTGTTTGAACCCCAGATTGCTGCTTTAGTATTAAGTGAAAGTGAAATTGTAATTTTGAACTATGTCATGAATAGGTTTCACGTTTGTTGAGATTCCATTCGCTTTCGCGCTAGTCTTGTAGTTTTGTGCTTTGAATATTTTACAGCTGATGCAATTTTTAGCCACATTTTCTATCACGTATATATATATATATATATATATATATATATATATATATATATATATATATATATATATATATATATATATATATATATATATATATATATATATATATATATATATATATATATATATATATATATATATATATATATATATATATATATATATATATATACACATACATATATATTATATATATATGTATAAGATTTCATCTTTTGGGATACTTATTATTGAGCTTTTGGTCAGAAGAAATATGAACTATGAAATATGAATTTATAAATACATGAATAATATATAATATATAATATTTTATATAATATATGAATATATATATTATAATATATTACATATAAAATAATATATAATATATGAATAGTATAAATCAGAACTATGAACAACTTGGCAGCATTCATAACTTGGTAGTCATTCTCTAGGACTAATTTTCTATTTTTCTTGACTAATGCAAATTATGCCCCTTTCAGGAGAGAAGATAAAGTTCAAATGTTTCTTGGTCACGCAACGCTTTTTCTAGAAGTCAAAAGTAAATTGAGGTATTGTATGAGATTTTATTTGTATTTATCAGTAAGATGTTGGAGAAAAATAGCAGGGTACATTGGCGAATTCATGGCTTTGTGAAGACAAGCAATTAGATAAAGTCACATTCTAGAATTTTATTCGGTGGAGTTTGGCTTTTGTCAGTTTTCATATGTATACATAGATGAATGAGGAAATGATTAAGTTTCTGTAAAGAGTAAGTTATAAAATTATTGAAAAAATGAACAAGCTAATGAACAATTGAAGAAAGAAGGAAGTACAATCTAAATGATCGACTTGAGTTTGTTAACGACCAGTAAAATAAACGAATAAAGGAAGTCTCCAAATCTACATGTAAAAAGCAGATTTTGTTGCTTAGAGAGATTTTGTTTTTGTCTTCTAGCCATGGCCTAGCCTTTTATAATGATCTCAGAGATACTTTGAAAAAACTGGAGAAGAAGGTTAACGACTTTTACCAGAAGCGAGAAAAAGAGAAAGCTGAGTTTTTAGCAAAGAAAGTGAAAGATGGTAATTTTTGCTTATGTCCATGTTTTACTGCAGTTCAAGAGTTCATTGAAGAAGATTTGAGTGCAGAGTCATCCATTTTTTGTTTCAACAGTAGTACAATAAAGCTCAAATCTTGATTGGAAGAGAGTTTTGCAAAGTTACGTGCCAATTCTCTCTTCCAATCAATATTAGGATACAAAATTGGTTGCATATTTGTGTTACTGTGAAGTTGTACTGTTAGAAGAAACCTGTAGCCATTGCAAGGAAAATCCTGGCCATTTCTCAATCATTGTGGTACTAAATAGCAGTCTAATTGAGACCATAATTAGGCAAAGAGTACAAAATATGGTTGTCAATTGCAAGAAGCATATTCATCTTGCATACAGTTAGACTTATCTGTCAAAGTGGCACATCTTGCAGATAGTAGACCATTATTGTCTCTTAGGCATTTACACTCTGACAAGCCATTTTCGAGCTTTCTGTAGAATCCAGAAATACTTGCATCGAAATACACCTCTTTGTTTTTGTTTAAGCTCCTCCAGCTCGACCGACTGCTGCCAAGCCAATGTTTGATAGAGCATCAAAACCAAAGGCTACAAAAGGTGGCATGCCGCCTATGGTGCAGGATGGCCCGTTCCCCCCTCATTCACAGACATTCCCACCAATCCATCCACAGAACATAAATATGCAAAGACCGAATTTGCCAAGCACAACACCTATTGGCCAGATTCAAAAGGTACCACCTGGCCCTAGAATGATGGCCCCAAGCTCTGTTCCAAATTCCAGCTTATCAACTCTTCCAAGCCTAGGACCGCAGCAACACCAAATACCGTCAAATCTAATGCAGCCCCTTCAGTTGCCACAACAACGGCATCCCCAACCGTCACAGCAACTGCAGCCACATCCACAACTGCAGCCATCACAACACCCTCAACAGCAACAACAACCACAGTTGCCGCCACCTGCACAACCGCAAATACGTCCACAACCACAACAACTTGAATATCGTCCACAGCAGCAGCAACATCAGCCAAATCAGCAACCCCAAATGTCTGCAGAAGTGTCAAATCGTTTCAAAGCCCCTGATGGCCCATTTGCACAATTCCATGCTGGGCCACAAGGAGGGGAACTTAATCCTCAACTACTTACAACTGGCGGTAATACTCCTTTCACAAACCGATTTTCCACCGCTGGACAGCCAATGTCAACACATCAGTCTGTTTCAACAAGTGTCCCACTCCCTCAACAAAATATGCCATCCCAGCAAAATATGCAACCACGAATTGCTCAACAAGGACCACAGCAAGTGCCTCAACAAGGGCTTCAGCAAGGGCCTCAACAAGGGCCACAGCAAGTGGCTTCACAAGGGCCACAGCAAGTGCCTCAGCAAGGGCCACACCAAGTGCCTCAGCAAGGGCCACACCAAGGGCCACAGCAAGTGCCTCCACAAGGGCCACACCAAGGGCCTCAGCAAGGGCCACCTCCAGGATTACCACATAGGCCCTTACAAGGAAACTTGCCAAGGCTTCCTCCACAGGGACAGCAGCCACCACACCTGCAAGGAATACGTCATCAGCTTCCACAGGAACAATCACAACTGCCATTGCGAGGATTTCAGCAGGGGATGCAGCGTATTCCTACTCAAATGCCGCATCAGGGAGGCCCTATGCATCCACATATGCCAGGCCAAAGCACACCACTGCCTGGGCCAGCAGCCAGCCTACCAGGAGGTTTGCCCCCCAGGGCAACTGGTCAAGTTAGGGGAATGATTGCACCTGTACAGAACCAGCCACCCATCCAAATGGACAAAGCTTCCCAACAGTTTCCCCCCTTTGAGCAACATTCAATGCAGCAGCCTCACATGTATTCTCAGCAAAATATTCGAAATCCTTACCCACAACAATCGCAGTTTTCTGGACCAAGAGGATTTCCTGTTGCTGGTATGGATAGCAGAAGCTTGGTTAGTCAAGGACAGATGCAGCAACCCACTGAATCTAATGCCACTGTGATGCAGCAAGAGTTTCGGCCTCAGTTTCAACCAATACAACGTGTAGACCAGTGGCAAAATAGACCGCAGCAAGGGCAACGACCTCTGAATCCAGGTCATTTCAGGCCACAGGCACCTATCCAGACTTTACAGCAAGATTCAAGATTTGTGCAGGAAATACCCAGACCAGATTCACAGACTAGATTTATTCAGCCCGCAGGGCCCCATAACTCTTTTGTAAACAAAAGGAACTCATCTCAGGATTTTGTTACACAGGCACAGGGAATTCAAAGACCTTTACTTCAAAGCCAGCCTATTCAACAGCAGGGTTCAGCTGATAGTCATATTCAGTACCCAGGTGTGCAGCAGCAGTACCAGCCAGGGCTAAGGTTACCTGAACCTTTACTGCCAGAGCGGGCTGTGCCGCAAAATTTGCTTGACACTGCTAATGCTGATGCAGTGGATAGGCCATTAGATTTGCAGCCAACACTAGTATCATGTGAAGCTTCTGCAGTTTTTAACAAAGACCCAGGAACCCAGGCGATGAATACTCTAAATATAAACCAAAATAGTAATGCTATCTCTGACAGTGGAAGGATTTTGCAAAGACCAGACAACCAAGATCAAGTGGAAAATCCTGTAACTTCACCAAGTCAAGGAGGAAGTAACCAAGATCCATCCTATTTTCCATCAGAACAGATGCATGGTGCCATCCTTCTGCCTAATGAAGTAAGCAACTTTGGTGGCAGTGTCAATCAAATAAGTCACCCGGGGAATCCCCAAATGACTCAACATCTTGCTGGTTCAAGAATGGTGCTAGGCTCAAACAGTTTAGGTGGCTCTCAGGCAAAAAATTTTAATCCTGTAGCTCCAGCGAGAAGTCATTATGCTTTACAAGGACCAATGTCAAGCCCTGTTCCTGAGGCAAATGCACCAGTGTCAGTAAGAATGGAAATGGAACAGATCTCAATGCCTCCTAGCAATCCAGGTTTTTCGCAACCAATTAATAATCTTACTTCATTACAACCAGATTGCTCGCCAACTGCACCTCCAGTATCAATGTTTAGCCAACCACCTCCATTTTCACCAAACCGGCCATTTGATCCTATTACAATGAATAATAAACCTGTTATGGCAACTGTGCACTCTCCAGACCCGATTGTCTCTAGTATACTTGGTGTGGATCGTGTGAATCAGCAAAAGGACATGATGCAAATGGGATTTCAACAGTTTCAAATTCAGCAAATGATAATGCAACAACAACAGCTTATAAGCATGATACAGAGCCAGCAAAGTCAGCAAAAAGCCACGGAATCCTCCCACATGGAGCAGCTACAAAAGCAGATCCTAGAACAGCAGAAAATCATTGAAAGACTCACTGAGGACCAGCGTAAGATGTCAGAGCAGCAGCAACAAGCCGTCAAAGCATCACAGAGCCAAAGCCAAGAGAATTTGCGCAAGCAAATGGAGTATCAGCAAGCGCAAATGCGGGAACAACAAGAGCAATTAGCAATGCAAAACTCATTGTTGATGCAGTTGCAAAATGCTAAATCAAGTTTAGCACAATTAACAACTCAGGATAAAGGTACTAGCGATGTAATTCATAATGTGAATAGGACTGCCTTTAGCCATGCATCCAAGGTAGAAACAGTTGATCCAGAAAAGGCTGCTACTGCAGATAGTGGTATTTTACTATCAAATGAATCAAATTCATCCAACAGAACTACATCAGAATTGAATACTGTCTCGGAACATTCAGAAATATTGCCTAGCAAACAAGAACCCCACAGTAGCAAAGAAACTTCTGAACCTTTTTCTTCCAAAGCAAAACTAGTGGCTTCATCGATCATGTCAGCTTTTGATCTATCAGATCAGGCAGGCGTGGATCAAGATTTACCTAAACAAAGTGAACACCCAATGAGAACTAAACCTTGTGAAACTATGACACTTCCACAAGGATCAGGTATTTTGGCTTCAGCATCTACTGCATCAGAGGCAAGTCACGAAACTGTTGTCACTAGCCAAGAGGAAAATTTGAAGTTTGATCTTGACCAGTTTGAAGAGGAGATGCATGCTGTCTTGTCAGGTAGCCAGAAGAATGAGCTGAAAACTCCTACAAAAAAAGAGCTAAATGAAGCTGGTACAATGCCTTCAAATTTCAATGCCTTGCAAAGTGGTATTTCAAATAATATCTTGCAGTCTGAAGATGATAAACTAAAGACTAATGAAGTTGGGGATGCTATGAATAACTCTTGTGCCACTTTGGAGAACACCCCTCCATTCTACGAGCCCATGTTGGATATTGAGCAGAGGTCAAAACAGTTAGGCGTCACAAATGATGCCACACATGAACAGGAAGGGGAGACTCTTAATTCTGAAAATGTATTGAAAGATTCTTCTACTGTAGAAAGTTCCGCATTTGAGGGTTCTGCGTTAGAAAATTTGGAGAAATTCACAGTAGAAAACAAGCAGACAGATGTATTAGATGGAGCTGGTGTAGCAGCATTGTCAACACCAGATGTTCCAAATAGCGGTCCAAATATAGAAATACAAAATGGAGATATTAGCAGCTCTTTGAAACTCCCTGACTACCCATCAATCAATAGAGATACCACAATTGATTCAGTAGACTCTCACCAAGACCTTGACATACTTGATAACGATACAGTTAGCTTATCTGAAGCAGATCTTGACATATTGCTACCCAATGTTCCATCATCTGTTAGTCCCATACCTCAGATTTCGACTCCAGATGGAGAAATAGATGAATCTCCATTACCTTCACCATCTAGGCCACAGTTGAACAGACAAGAAGGGAGGTTATCTTTCTATCAAGCAGCTGAATCTGAAGAGGAAAGGAAGGCATACCTTGAAGACCTTGATGCCGCTGTTGAACATATGCATCAGCAGTGCATGCAATTTTGCAAGAAAGTGCCTGATATGATGATAGATGGCTTTACACGGCTTTGGGATGTAAGTCTATTTTCTGACCTAATGATATTCAAATAATTTATTCACCACCCCTTCTTTTGTTTCATTTTGTAGAAAAGCTGCATTGTAGTGACTGAAGTGGTGGAAGGAGATTACAGCTGAATTAAAAATCATAGGGCCAGTGGAGTGATGAGAAACTAATTCATTTGTATATAGTTATTACTTTTTAATGTAGCGAGGTGAATAATGAGAATTGGAATTATAGGATGAGATTTCCAGTTGAAAATCCTTTCCTTAGTAATGATAAGGCTTTATATATTCTCGAAATCATTTGTTTTGTATCCTGTTCATGTCAAATAATTATCGTGATATTTTCGCTAGATTTCTAGTCACTGTATAGCAGAGTATAGATTTCAAATTTTGATTGGCTGACAAAGGAATCACCATCAAAGTATTCCTGCCAATAGTGTTGGGAGAATTAGTTCGAGAAGCCATCCATCTTTGCTTGTAATGCCAATCACTTTTGATCTGCACAAGATATAAAAATTTCTCCTTCTGAAAATGTGAATTGAAGCGTTCTGAACATGCTTGCAATATTTTTTTCAATTATTGGAAACTGTGTTATCAGTTTTTTTGCAAAGAAAGTATACTTTTAACCACCAAAACACGCTTATCGATGCTTTTCGAAAGAATTCTCATAACCTTATTGGCAGGAATCCTTCGACGGTGATTCCTTTGTTAGCCAATCAAGATCTGATGCCTATGCTATATATCAGTGGGTTGATGTTGCTCAAAGCTATCAATCTTTGCCTTTCAATTGTCCTTTTAGGATCTAGCACAAATAGAAGAGCTCGATTCATGTAGCTTTTTCGCAGATGCAGGAAAGAATAATTCAAACAAAAACAGATATAGGGATATTTTGCCATGTAAGTAACTGGAACTCTGTTGTGGAAGTTCTCATAAAGTATTGCCTTTAGCTATATGTGCAGATTTGACAAAATACTTCCTATGCCACATCAGCAGGCCTCTCTGGAAAAAACAATGTGGGCTATAAAAGGCCCTTGCCCATTTGGCTACGTGGACTATTTAGCCCTTGCTGAACTGTTGATTAGTTTTTATATTTGAGTATTTACAACGGCAAAAATGCATTACCTTGCCATTTCTTGACACACTATTCACCTTCAGTGGGAATTTTTTGTGCACTACTACTTATAAATTTTGCATTACAACTCCTTAAAACAAGACAAAATTGGAGCATCACTTAGTGACGTGAATGAAGCGAAGCAGAGTAGTATGAACAATACCTAAAACTGAATCTGATATAGTATGAACATGTAAAATTTTGATATTGGATTCGACAAAAAATGTGGTACAAGTTGAATCCGATATAGTGTGAATGGGGCGTCAATGAGAGCATTGCTTGGAAAAACTACATGGGTGGAAAAAAGCCCTCGCAGATTCATTTTGCGCGGGCGCGGGCTATAGCCTGTGTCTCTGAGAAATGCCTGCATCAGGTTACCAAAATTTCCTGCTAATTAGGAAATATTTCTTCAAACATTAATTTGGTTTGTAATGAGAAATATTAGCTGCTAATGTTCATATTTTTGATTTGTCATTATCAGTTATCATTAATTTAAGTCTTGCTACTTTTAGGGGATCACACAAGAGTCCGTCTCAAGACCCTTCCTGATGATTACATCAATGCCAGCCACATAAATGTGGGTATCTTATTTATGATTAGAAATTAAGTTGTGCTTTCTTTATGACTCATTTCAAATGTTTTTCTATTTCTTTATGACTAAGAATTTCATTTCGTTTTTGCTATTCCTGTTCAATGTTGACATCAGATATTATTTAGTACTTTGCCATTATTTTATATAATTCATGTGTAGTTTTTGTTTAATCATCATTATGATTTCACTTGTGTACTTGGCTGATAAATAACAATATAATAGAGTGGCCAACAAACCCCGGAAACCCTGGAAGACCCTGGAAAACCCTGAAATCACAACCCACCCCTAAAAAATTGTGTTCTGAAGTTGATTTTCCATGCATCAATTTTGGCCTTGCAGTGCTGCTACATTTTTTATTCCTGTAACGCAGGGGAGGAGGATCTATGAGGTTATTGGGTGGTAAAACTGCGCATCATTTGTTGTGTGGTAAGCAGCCTCTTTGTCCAACAATGGAAACAAAATTTCAAGTAAATTGCAGAATGAAAGGTGGATGGGTACAGGCAGAAGATCTATATGTGATAATTATATTTTTCAAAAGTATAGTCAAAAATACCCTGGAAACCCCTGAAATTTGGCAGAAAATCCCCTGGAAATTCCTGGAAAAGAATTTCATTTCACTGTTGTTCACCCTGTATATGCATATTTAGTTGGCCACCCTGTATATGCTTATTTAGCATCTAAGCTTTGCTTCAAATTTTGTTTTGTGTTTTCAAGTTTGCATTCCTTTCCCTCAGAATCTCACACCATGCTCTCCCAAATACATAGCAAGCCAGGGACCAATTCCTCAGTCATTTGTTGATTTTTGGACCATGGTATGGGAGCAGCATTGTGTTGTGATTGTTATGCTGACAAATGAAGTTGAGGGTACAAAGGTAATATTCCTTCTTCCTTACCTACACTAAGATGATAAAATAGAATTGTGTTGGTCCTCTTATTTGCAGACTTGCTGGACATTTATAGTTGTTGAGATTTTAGACAGCACACAAAGTAAACATATATGTACTCTCAAGTGCCAAATAAACGGGGGTCCTTATAAATAAGGAGTCAGGAAAATTCTGAAATGTAACATACAGGGTGGCAAATAAATGGCGGTGTTAGACTTCAAGTAATGGCTTGAAATAATTATAAAGTTACAGAAAAAACAAAACAGGTTGTCATAAAGCATAAGACTAAAATATATATCAAAGCATGTTATTTTGTCTTGAAATATTTGCGTGAATAGCACTAACAAAGAAAGAAAATAAGGTGAGGAGTTGGTAAAAACTTCATCTTCTTAAAAATTGATAAACGGGAGCTCCTAATTAGGTCCAGGGGGTCAGAAAAAGGTGAAAAATTAGTAAGCAGGGGGACATTTATTAGGGGCCTAAGAATATTAAAATACTTCACTCTTGCTTGTAGGTATTGTATATATGGATTTCATTTCATTTATAAAAATAAAACTACAGAGAGGCCCTTCAGCAGTAGCTGATTTTCAGGGGGCCTCTCATTTTACAAGTAATTAAACTTCAAAGTAGAATATTACAGAAGTATATTTACAGTTTTTAAAAATCGCATTTAGAAAATATACAAACTAGAAAAAAGAAACTCAAGTAATAAACTAATTAAATTTTTTGTAAGATTTAAAATGACTTTTGGAAGATGCCTGTTTTGCATGCCTCAGTAAACTATTCCAAACTTTAGCATCCATATTCAAGAATGTTTCTGTCCATTTGATGTTTTTTCTTTGGTATCTGTACATCAAAGTCAGTGTTTCTAAGGTTATGAGATGAAGAATGTTAGTTTCTTGTGAAGAGGTCAAATATTGGTGTGCTAAATTATAGACAGAGTTGATTGTCATTGTTTTAATTTCCTGATTGATAAGATTGTCAGTGGTTTCCCTACCCAAACCCAAAACAAATCTGGGAAACATTTCTTTGCATTCTCAATTTTCTTCTTATGTTTCCAAATTTTCCCATATAAGTTATGTGTAATCTTAGGTATATTGGAACAGGGACATACTGTTTATTAGAAAGGTGGATTTGCGAAGATATAGAAGGAAGCCCTAACTATCTATTATTGATTATCAATTGACGTGAAAGAATGTGTTTCATTTTGCTGCAATATTGAGTTCCTTCACAGTGTGTGTTTTGCTAACAGTTATTCTCATAGTAGTGACTTTGATGTTTCGATGCTTGATGAGTTCTTTTGGCAAACATTATTTCAGGTAGTTAGCTTGCAGATTTATGTCTTGCAGGAACATTTGTCTTATTTCAAAAATGAGTGTCTCGTATTTGCAAGACTTATTTCTATAGATGGAAATCCCTTTTTAGCTCAAGTGCCACCCATATTGGCCTAGAAAGCTGGACCAAACAACTGAATATGGTGAATTGCTGGTTAGTCTAAGAGAGCAAGAGGCTGGCCCATCATGGAAATGTAGAATATTTTTAATGACTCATAAGCAGGTATCACTTGCACTCTGACATGAATTTTGCATCTTGATGTTATATCTGTATTTTGCTGCAAAAATGAGACCCTTTAGTCTTTGTGATGTTGTCCATTTATTGCCATCTGTAGTTCAGGGTTGTTCAAGACCAGCAACTAAAATTGTGAATAAATTTAGTCCACTATAATTTATCTTAACTTTGATCATATCTTACATTGTTTGCAATCATATTTTTTGTTACATTAGCACAATTTTTTGCTGATCATTTTTATCAGCAATTACTTGGAAATTAACTTTGTTCATTTATTTGTTCTAAAATCAAGAAGTTATTAAGACTGGGTTACCTCTTTTTGTTCATATTTGGAGAGTTCCACCTTTTTGAAACGTATGCCAAACAACAGTTAAAAAAGACAAGAATTATTTTTGAAAATGATGTTTTACATCACTGATTTTAGTTTTCAAATCCACTATTTGAAATTTAAAGAGCACTTTTAGTGAACAAGACCACTCTTCTTTTGGACAACACATAATTAATCATGATGATGATGATGATGATGATGATGATGATGATGATGATGATGATGATGATGATGATGATGATGATGATGATGATAATGATGGCTTGGCAATGGCGTCCTACCTTCACGATTGGGGCCAAGCGGGCAGGAGTGTTCTATCTCCTGGCAAATTGGGAGCCGAGAACGAAACAGAGGAGGTTGGCGATGCCACAAATTTGTTTCTTCACTGGAGGGAGGGCTGTCTAGCCAACAGTCCGAGCTCCTTAAAGCTTTCGAAGGCAAACAAACAATACAAGGGAAAACCGGTAGGCCTAAACAGAAGAGCAAGAGAGGCGGATATCGATAACAAACTAATGAATGACATAGAGCCTAATCCAGGTCCAAGGACAACGATACAAAAAGCAGCGAGAACTAGAAGACGATTGAAGAAACGCATAGAGAAGGGGATTCATAAAAGAAAAAGGAAAGAAGAGCAGTGGGCAAACGTAGAACTGAAGGTAACGACATGGAATGTAAGGAGGGCTAACATCTACAATAGCAGATTTGGCGAAATAGTAAAGGA
>OLMO02000301.1:14554311-14579775 GCA_900291935.2 Cassiopea xamachana | reverse complement strand
CTTGCAACAAATGTGGGAAAAATTTCAAACAGGAAGGGGCATGGAAAAACCATCAAAGAAATTGCACAGGAAGTAGAGTGGAAGGACAGAAAAAAGAGTGCCACATATGCAAGAAATGGCTGATAGGCAGCAATTTAGCAAGACATATGAGGACAGTGCATGGTGTAACAACTGAAGGTTACAGCTCGAGTGTACAAAGCGAAGTATGTTGTATGTGATGAGTGCGGGAAGACAATATCAGCTGCAAATCTGGCAAGGCACCAAAGATCAAAGGCCTGCGTAGAGCTACCGATGTAGGATGCTCTCCACCTTTCCCCTTGTATTGACACATGCCCACGGGCGACAAAAGTGATACGATACGACGATACGATACGATGATAATGATGATGATGATGATGATAATGATGATGATGATGATGATGGTGATAATGATGATGATGATGATGATGTTGATAATGATGATGATGATGATGATGATGTTGATAATGATGATGATGATGATGATGATGTTGATAATGATGATGATGATGATGATGATGTTGATAATGATGATGATGATGATGATGATGTTGATAATGATGATGATGGTGATAATGATTATGATGATAATGATGATGAACTAGCTCATGGTTGGAGACCTCCACATTGTTTTGAGCAGGCACAGAGAGACCATTGCTCTTAAGTTGATAGTGATTTACGTCACAGAGATTCAGAATTAGGGCAGATGTTGATGACCTGTGGCAAACTGTCCAGCCAGGCCCCTTCGGTGAAAAGCAAACTCAATGGTTCACGCTGCAGCTCTGCCTAGTAACTGTTGGGCTTACAGAATGCATTGAGTGTAGCCAACTCGATCCACCTCTTTTAAACAAATGACAGGTGAAAACTGACCCCAGGGTCAGTCCTAGGCCCCCTTTGGGGCGAAATGGGAATAAGATAATGACAGTGGTGATGATGTTGATGATGATGTTGTTGATGATGATGTTGATTATGATTATGATGTTGATGATGGCAACTATGGTGATGATGATGATGATGATGATGATGATAATGATAATGTAGTTCATTGAATTTGTTGAATTGTGTTTAGAATAGACAGAGAATGAAGAGAAATTATGTTAGAGTTTATTAAATATATTTTTATTTCAGACAGAAGAATCAAGGACAGTCAAGCATTTACAATTCACATCCTGGCCTGACTAGTGAGTTGTTATATATGGTTAAGAATTGAATCAATGAAATGATAAAGCTTGAAACAAGACAGTTACAGAAAAATTGTAAACTGGATGTTGATAAACTTTGGAAACTCAAACTGATTATTCTAAAACTAGGGCTGTATATTTTCACTTCTTTGCTGATTATGAAGCAATTTTTCTGTTGCCAAATATATGGCTCGCCAAAGCCTTTGATGTGATCCCTGGAGGAATTTTGAATAAACTGAAACCTATCAAAATTTTTGTTGCCCGTACTAGCCAGCATAGCACAGGTTGGTTCCCCTTGCTTTTCATCATTTTCTAGCATGCAAAGTAGGATACATTTTTATGAGTTTTGTATTTTAAAGTTGCTATTACCTTGCCATGGTATCCTCTCAAATCCCTTGAACCTACCTGTCATGTGTACTGTCACATTATGCATTACATGGCCTCTGGGCCAAAATGAGTCTGACACCCATGATGCTAATAATGAATTGCCATACATTCTCTGTTAAGCCTGCCAGGGTATTATTGATTCCAGAGACTTTAAAGGGGGACTTATCAGAGAGGAGAGCTTTTGAGAGAGGGGGCAAAATACATTTTTGAAATATGAGAGAATTCCCAGTAGCAAACATAGTATTTGCTATTTGAGAGTAGAAAACAGTATTTGAATGTTGGAGTTCTATATGACTATATTGTCATTGTCATCAGTTTATAACATTATTGCAAAGGATAGTAAAAATAGGTTGCAAGCCTTGTACATGTGAAGATTGTAACAGCACAACCAAAATCATTGATGTTTTGGTAAATACCTGTTGATCTAGAATGTTTTTATCCTAGTTACATTAATGCTCTAAGTGGAAGTTGCAGCTTCTTTATAAATTGAAATGTAAGGACGATGAAAAAAGAGTCCACATAATTCATGGAATAATTTCAGCAGGATTCATAATTGATGGTGATGATTGATGACAACGATGATGATGATGATGATTGATGATGACTGATGATTATTAATGATGATGATGATGATGATGACTGATGGTGATGATGATGACTGATAATTGATGATGATAATTGATGATAATTGACTGGTGATTATGGCAATGATTGATGATGATGCCACAAGGCAGAAGCAATAGCTTGTTGTAGTGTTCATTGCATGATATTGTACTGTGATTGCTAATGTTGCATTTCTTCCCAACAGTGGCATTCCCAATACTCCATATGATCTACTAGCTTTCAATGAAGAAGTAAGGAACTGTCACAAAGCATTAGATCCAGACCTCTTTTCACCATTATTACTGCATTGCAGGTATAGAAATTTCTTTATCTCTAGCTATATCTGTAATTTGCATTTTTAAAAATGCTATTGCAGCTTTTTTTCATCTTCGTTTTTGTTTTGAGGTACCTTACTCATTAATTAGTTTATTTACTGAACAGATTGCTGCATGAATATACTTGTGATGTTATGGGATCTAGAAAAGTGTAATTTTTAAGGGATTCAAGTTCTTGTACAAGAATTGCATCCTAGAAAATATGTTTTGCTTGTTAGGTCCCAAAACAATCATCAAGTATTCTTGTTGCAGTACTAAACACAGGAAGGAAGATTTTATGGTATATAGAGCAGATTGTGAAAAGCAAGATCTGCTTATTTTCTATGATATACAGCACTAGATTTCCAAGTATACTTTGCAGTCCACATTCTTCCAGAGTCGCAGAAATAATTAGCTCATTATTGTTTTTGTTTAACTGTTCATAATAATATTGATTGATTCTTTTTTTAGTGCTGGTGTTGGCAGAACTGGTACTTTTGCATGTGTTTATTCAGCAAGTGAAGAAATCATGGGTGGAAATGGTTTAGGTTAGTTGCTACTCCCTTTGTTTGCTCTTTTGACATTGTTGACACTCTTTTATTGAAGGTATTGGAGCATTATGATAAATAAAGGAGCCAAGCTCTCCTCTGGACTTTTTATACACAACCTCATCTTTACCTTGCTATGCAAATTGGACAAAACCTACCCAACAAATATTTACAATTTTTGTCTGAACAGCACTAAGACACAGTTTCATTTGTCAAATGCTTTGTAATTTATTTCCTTAGCCTAAGATTAGGAAATCTAATAATTGTTTCTAAAGCAGATTTACAAAAGTTAATATCCCTCCAAGGCTCACAAAAAAATTTTGGTCTTAGAATTAATTTGTATTCCAGCTTTTTTGACACAGGAATGTATTGCCTTACTTTTTTGTTAACTGTGTGCCTTTGAAATAGTGGCTCTTCTATTTCAAAGGCATGCAGTTAGCACTTACAAGTATATTTAATATTGAAGTATATAGACAATATATTAAGATAATAATCTATTATTTCTTTCATGTTTATACAGATATTATAATTACCTTCCTCTGCTAGATTTTATGTACCCAATTGTCTGTTTTATTTAATGAAGGTTCTTTGATTGTGAAGACAACTATTTTCTGGATCATACTGTAGTCAACCTTCTACAAATCTTTTGACCAGATGTAGTTGCTTTTCATGAAAATCCTAATGAACATTAATTTATGATTGTATAGCAACTTTGTCCAACTTTCATTTTGACACCATTTTTTGCAGTTGAAATTCCTGGTTTAATTCGGAAACTGAGACAGTGTCGTTTTCACATGGTTCAAAGAAAGGTACATTATAACAGAAAATCTTTTTTGTTATTTGAGTTAATAGTTATCAAGAATGTAACACAGGAAAGACAAGAAAGACATGTAGAGATAGAAGCTGGAAACACTCCCTTGATCCATCTATAGTATTTACAGCCAGAACTGTAGAAAGGAATATTACTTCTTTTTCATGTGATGTTGCCAAATATTATGTTTCTGCCTTTTTGACTGATACATCTTGTTTTATTTCTTCTCAATTAGTATAATTGCTCATCTAAAATAGTTTTATCTGCCCTATTATTCCATACAATAACTCATACTAATATATTTTGATCTTGCAGGAACAATTAGTCTTCTGTTATCAAGCAATTCTATGTTTTGCACAGCAATTTCTTGCAGAAGGTATTTCTACTTGTTACTATGTTTGCAATTATACTTTTTAGGTCTTTGAGTTGAATAATCAATCCTTTTTGTCTATTGTATCTGGTAGCTAGTGTTGTAATACGATAATCCATTCCAGTAATCTCTGGAATATAAACAACAGATTATGTAAGCACTCACTAGAACTTTCTCTGTCTCAACTTGTAAACATGTTTACTTCTAGTAGATTCTATTTCTGAGAGGATTATTCCACAAATCTCAGAAGATTCTAGTAATCCATAAACAGACTATATAAACCCTGTATCTAGCCAGCATCTTTAGTTCATCACAAGTTGCAGTAGAGACAACAACTAATCTAGAGACAAATACTGTTTTACTTTGCCTGTACTCACCATCGGGATATCAATAAAATCTTATTAAAGCACTAAAATAAGACTTGTTCAGCTAGTTAGTCTGTAATCAGTTAGCTGGCAAGTTAGTTTATGATTTGCTTATACCAATTATTTATAACGTATGTAACCTTTTAAAATAGCAAGTTCTTAGAAACAAAGAAGTGTATGGTGCAATTAAAAGCATGTGCAAATTAACTTGCACATGTGTGGGTGTATGTACATGCAATAGATGACAAAAACAGAGTTGTTTAGTTTTGTTTGTTTAGGCAGCTATTCTTTTGATAACTTACCACATGTGTTGTCATTCAGTACCAAAGCATTCATTTACCATTCATTTGCCCCCCCCCAAAAAAAGAGCTGACTACCATGGTCTTGACTACCATGGTCACCAGCTTTTGACAAATAGTTCTGCTGCACCATACCTACTCAGTCACATAATGAAAAAATTACCAAACATTTTATTGTCATGATTTATGGCAAGACAATTTTTGCGAGCATAACAGACTATTCAAATATTGCATCACACAAAGGGGGTGGGAGGGTCTTTTGATTTTTGTGACAAAGTGTATCAAGAGGTTGGGTAGATTGTTTTTGCAGTGTGGTGTCACATTTTTTAAACAACTCAATATTTAGCACATTTTGCTTCATAATACTATGTCTGGCCCTCTTTTAGACCAAACTTGGCTTCACCTCTAGAAATAATCTGGTAATCCTATTTTGATGCTACTTTGAGGCCAAAAAAGACATAATAGACATGAAAGTAGGAAAATATCCTATTGAAATTCATAATGTAATGTCACATGTTGAGAGTGGATGGGGAGTTTTAAATTTGTGACAAAGTGTGACAGGGGGTGGGTGGGTGTCTAAAAATGCCAAAATTAATGTGACATAATATGTGAATGGCTCCTAACTGATCTTTAACTATATATGAGAATTTTACTTGATCACTAAATGCATCTAGACTTTATTTCCAATTGGTAAAAGAAATTAATGTGCCCCTTATTCATAAGTAATGGTAAAATATTGAGTGATTTTTTGTTCTTTTAGAACAAATGAGACAAGAAAGACAACTACAGTCAGCTAGTGAAACTTCAGAAAATGTCCCAGAAGTAAACTCAAGAATTAATTTGCAGGTTTCAGAACCATCATCTCATACTCACAGTTCTGTTGTAGCTTCTGGCAAGAAGGAAAGCGAGGATACAATAGCTTCACTTAATAGCGTTGGAGTGGAAGATGCTCAAATAGAACAGAAGAAAGATGAAAATATTGTTGAACATGCTTTAGATGAATCAATAGATGGTGCTGTTGCAGCAAATTCTGTCTCAAACTATCAAATTCAAAGTGACAGAATAGATGAACCTGAAGCCAGTACTTCAAGTAGGCTTCTTCACTTGGAGTTGGACCATGATGGTTGCCTAGATGAAAAGCATACTGGACAAGAGAGAGATAACATCCCAAAATTCAAAGTAAAGTCAGACATTTTTGCATCAAAAAGCCCACCAGTCAGTCCAGGCTTCAGCCCACCAATGCCTGATGACAAAGCACCATAATTTGCAATTGTATTTTCATTTGTCTAGTAATCAGATTAAATCAAAAACTAGAAGTATCTATTGTCAGAGGCATTGTAGCAGAAAGCTAGCACTTTACCTCAGTAATGTATTAGTGCTGGGCCAGTGTCCTTCACACAGGCTTCAAAATATGTTTAGCAAAAGTGAAATTTGAACTAGAATGCTTATAATTTCATTGTATTAATGTTCTCGGGGGCATCAGTGTGCATCCCTTTTGGCCTTAGTGCCTGTTTGACACGAGGGTCTTAGTTTTTTGACTTGCTGATTTGCCTTTATGAATTGGTACATTAGAGATTCAAGGAAATGTCTTGCGGTGGATAATTGAAGCTTTCAGTTCTGACAGTATCTGAAGTAAAATTGGACCTGAGATTTTTATTATCACAGTGACCAGAGATTAGTAATGCTTTTATGAATTCAAATGGTCTAGATGAATGACAGCTTAGCTTCCTTATAGTAATTAGCATGTTAAACATTTTTCTTCAATTGCTTTCCTTTATCTACATATGGTATATTAAAATTATCAGCTGCATATTGCAGGAGTGTATAGTTGTCAAGTACCTTCAAAATATGAGTTTAAAAGCCTAAAATACCTTAGTCCATGCTTATTTGAATTATGTAGTGTGATAGTAGATACAACCTAACAGTAGACTCCTCTTAGCTAACATTGTAGTTTCAAAATTTAGCAAGCAAAATATAATTCAAACTTCCATCAAAACCCCTGCCAGATTTATGACCATTCAGTCCAAATCAATGGCTTCATTCATTTCCATCAATGCTTTATCCCATCATTTTTTTCAGTTTACATGGAAGTTAGAAATACATTAGTACATACTCAATCTGATTTCATATTAATTTGCAGCTTGGAATTTGTACTCTGATAACAGCTGCATTAACATTCAGCAATATTTTAAGAGCAAAGAATCCTGTCAAATAGATATAAAAATTTCCCTTGAAAGATGAGTATGTAAATATTGGCTTGATATGGTTTGGTTATTTGTTATTTGGGTAAACAAACCTGATGGGTTTTTTAATTAATGTGAGATTACACGTTTTTAATAGGAAAGCCCTCATTTTGCCTGAGCCTCAATTTTAACTTTTCCCAAACTTGAGCCTGAGATTCTAAATTTTTCTGAAATAAACTGGCTAAAATGGATTACACATTCATTTTCAATATTGTATACTCAAATTTGAATTCCATCTTTAACATTTTGAATGCAGTAATGACAAAATATCAATTTTGGCTAATAAAGACACTTAATTTTGGAAATTGAGCCTTGTGATTATCTTAAGATTTAGACTATGTGAGCCTCATTTTCTTATAAAAACATTGCGTAATCAAATTTCATACAAGAAACCAATGAAGTCAATGATGGGCTTACTATCAGATGATTTACCATTAAAAGCTCTTTGCTATTCAGTTGGACTAAAAATGCATGTTTATGAAAATTATATTAGCTTTAAGGTCCATTCAATAATACTTCACATCTTGAAAGTAGCAAAATTTTCTGTGGATGCTTTTGGTTTTCTCAAATTAGTAGTTTCTTAGAAATTGTTTTTATTTTTAAGATTGAATTTAATTCTTGCTGCATCAATTTCAAATTGCAAGAAACCACATACACAGTTCCTGACCTTTTGATTTCAAGTAAAAATTGTTCATAAATTATTTGCTAGTAATTAAACAACGATATAAGTAATCACTTTGCCTGCTATTTATTGAGTTTCAGAAGAAATTCTTCTTATAATTGCCTGTCAATATGCCAAGGAAGCTTTTAATTGTTGTCCTCTTCAGCATGTAATCCATCTCTACATAACAGGTTTGTACAAACTACTTTTATATTTCCAAAACTGTTCAAAAACTATGCCAAAGGCAAATTACCAAATTTCCAAAACCATTAAACACATTTTTGCTCACATTTTAAAACCCAATGAAAATAGAAAAACATTATTATTGCTATACTTTATCATAGTTTTGGTGGATTATGTTTTATATTAAAAATAGCAGAATGAACAAACAACACTGCTGAACATGATAGAAAGTTGCATCCATTTTAGGGTATTTTAGAATTTCCTAAACAGAATCCAAAATAGCTACATTTTGAAAATCCTCTCTTTTCCAACACTTTCAAGGTCCTGGAAAATGGCATTATTGATTTACATAACTTTCCAAACTTCATACAAACCCTGTACATATATGAAAAATAAAAAGAACTGTTGGTAGCCATCCTTCCAAATTTAAAATCAAAGCAATTTAATTATATTTTGAATCATTATATGTAATAATTAAACCCCAGCCATAGTCAATGTCCCATCCCCATAGATATTTGTACAGCAGAGGTCAGGTTGGAACAGGGAAGATAAATTTGCTACATTGTTGTACAATGCAGATGTAGCATGATATCTATGATATATCAATGTTTAATAAGACACAAATTCTATTATCAAAGGAAGGATATCTACTGCTCTGCAGCATGGTTTCCTTAATTTATTTCCCTTCAACAGACTTAAGTAGAATTGTAGCCCATAAATGACAAAGGTAGCTTACAAGCCAATCAGCATTATATTGGAGGTAATAATAATTTGAGTTCACATTGGATAATTAGTAACAAAAAATCTAAAAATACAAATGCTCTAAAGACTTAGCAGCTTAAAGTGCATACACTCCATATTAATTCACATTATTTTATGATGTCGGCATATTAAGCAAAACCCCCTGTCCTTCAGGTAAATAGACTACACCTCTTGATTTTGACAGTCTATCAGCAATCTCTTCAGCTGCTTCTAGTTTACGCAACTCAATCAGACCTTCGCCAGCTTCTTGAAATGCTGTAGAAAGTAAAGAAGCTCCTTTTGCATCTCCTTCAGCAGATATAATTGATGCTTTCTTTTGCTGTTCAGCCTACAATTGCAAAAATTAGATAGCATAACATATGAAACTGCACATGTAGAGTATAGGGCCTATTACATATTTGCAAGGCAATAAACTGTGTGGCCATATTGATAATAATGGACAATTCTTACCTTTTCCACAAGGAACCTTGCTCTTTCAGCTTCTTGCTGAGCTGTGTACATAAAAGATATTTATTTTAGCTAGGTTTTTTCAACAGTGCTTATAAGAAAATAACCTAATCACTATAATAAGCTACACAAGCCTAGCATCACACCATGATGTGTGTTTTAAATTTGATTAGTAACAAGTATTGCACCATTGTCATGATCACATACCAACTTGCTTCATCTCTACAGCTTCTGTGAACTCTTTTCCAAATGTCAAATGTGTCTAGGGTGACAAATATACAATGAAACTAAACAAAAAAGGGCAAAATAATACTAATCATGCTTGAGTAATAGGATGATTACAAAAAAGAGAGATGCTCTTTAACTCAAATTTGACCTAACGCATAACCACGAGTGACATATTCCAGAAAAATACAATCCTAAAATGTTAACTGACAACATAGATATTTCAACTCTTCACTAGAGTCATCCTCAGTATAAAGGGGAAACTAAGGTTAAAAGCACCAATGTAAAAACATTAATTTACTTACAAGTGAAATATCATCAAGCACAAGACCAAAAGTTTGAGCCCTTTCAACTAAAGATTCTTGAACTTTCTGAGAAACCTGAAGCAAAAAAGATGAATATAGTGTCAACAAAATTTATCTATAAATCAACTTTCATTTCTTGAAACAAGTACTCCATGGTAGGGCTGACAGACTGAGCTCAATGTTAAATAGAAATGAAACTCTATGTGTTCGTTCAGAGCTTTTAATAATATCTAGAGTAAGTGGCTGACCATGCATAGTAGGTAGCTGTGTCATGGATGACCACTTAGTATGTGTACTTTTTTGTGTCATTTAAAGTTAGACAGTGGTTTAGGCAAAGTAGCTGGCAGTACATTGCTGGTATCCACCTTCTATTGAAGGTTTTGTCACTGAGTATTTCCATTATACCTTGTATTGATACAGACTTTAAAGTTACAACTCATAAGATAGCCTCAACAATAACTTACAACTTCTCTTTGAGTGATCAATTCACTTGCATCAAACTGTGCCTGAAAGCAAAAACATGAGCCATATTCAAAAATAGGTTGAATTACAGAAAATTTACTCAATTATATGTACTGTTTTTGTTAATCAGAGGTAGAGATTGTTTGATCAAAGAATTTACTAAAAGTACCAAAATACACAAGGATAAAACACTAAGTATACCTTTGTGAACTAAGAACTGAACAATATCTTCTGGCTTTGGTCTGATCTTTTCACTCTATCATTCCTCTTCCTTATTCATATTCCAACACACTGTTCATCTCAATTCCAAAATGATCATTTACTCAATAAGTACTATTTGAAATAGTACTTAATTTTGTTGCTTAATAGTACTTTATTTTTAATATTATTTTGCTAAGGCAGAGGATTATGCTACAGAGTATTACAGCAGCTGAGATTGGGTACTAAAACAGTTTCACAATGAGTGAGTAGCCCCACAAATGGTTGAACCATCCAGATTTTCCATAAAACAGAGCAAGAATTGAGCACAACAGAAATAAATTCCTACATAATAAGAACAAGAGAAAATTGAAGAAACAAAGGTGCTCAGATGAACTTCAAGGCCACTTACAACAATTGCCTTTAAAACTTCTGATGTAATTGATGGAAGAACTCTCTCATCATAATCCTCACCAAGGCTCATATAAATTTTTGGTAACTGAGAGGCAATAGGTCTAAATAAAATCCTTAGTGTAATATTGACATTTTGTAGATCTGAAAATGAAGCATAAAAACCATCAAAAACACTAAATGCTTACAATTTATCACAAATCTATCAAATATATGAGTAAATGCTAATAAGTAATGCACAGGAAGGCACAATTTTGAGTTTGAAAGCTCTTAAAACCATGCTAGGCTGCAATTCATGCAAGTCATTGGCCAGATACTACCAACCATGTGGATATTTCCATCAGGGTTGCCAGATTGAAATTCTATGTATAATTACAATTTGGAAATTCCCAAGCTGAGGCTCAAAATATTTTAAAATGCAAAAATAAAAATCCTAAGGCTCAATAACTTGCAATGATGTCATTTATCCATGTCGTGTTTTGCTACTACTTAGTGACATGCTGCCTGGGGGGGCACATGCACTCTTAGAAGACAGGCTCCCAACACAGTAGTATTTTAGCATCTCCTCAAAGCCTGTATACAAACAGCAAGACTAGTAGAAATGCATATGACTAGGAATCAGGGGTGTTACCTTCTGAACAAAGTTTTAGAACCACACACTTTAAATCTTAGGGAAGTCTCCTGCTTGAATACACCCTTTCTAAATTGAAACTATTGCAGTTAGTTAATGATGTGAATGTAAGAACTTTAAACAGACCTTCTACCTTCACTATTTCAAATGACTCACAAAAAGGGAAGGGGGCTGAGTCCCCAGGCCTCTGTTCAATACCCTGTGTCCTTGAGTCAAACACCTATTTTGTGGTTCTGTAATTATAAAAAGTTAGAATAAGCAATTTTCATACTTTATTCCTACTGCAACTCATATAAGAGTGCATATGCATATGCACTTCATGCAATCCCAAAATTATAGGCCAAACCTTCATCTCTCAAAAGAAAAACTCAAAAATACAGACCTTTGCTACCAGTTATGGTTGGAACATTTCTTGGTCTGCTTCTGATATCAAATATAACTGGCCTCTGTACCCAAGGTATCAGAAAATGTGTGCCTTCTCCAATCACATCTGGTTTTACTCCTTGGAATCTGTCGAATATAACAGCCCTGTGGCCACCATCAACTGAAAAAAGAATGCACTCAAGGAATAAACATTTTGATCACAATATCATATTGCTTGTCAAGACATAGTGCCCACATTTTTCTCAAGTTCTGTGTAAATCTGTCCCAACCGCAAGCAGAATATGTACATAAATACTAAAAACAAATGTGGCACTAAAATAAATAACTTAATAAATATGGATGTAAATTCGTATGCTTCCAAATCCCAGCTCAAAAAGATACAGTTGTGACATTCCAACAATTACAAGTTACTGATGGATCTTCTGCATGATGCATTCAGCTGAACTTCGTAATATTACGTAGCAGAAGGGCAGCAAACCCACAGTTGTTTTGGAGCTTTCATGGAGATCACTTCAAATGCACTTAAAGATCCTGTTTATGTAACAAAACATTTCAAGTTCAATCTGATGAACGAGACAATGTGCACTTGCTGCAGATGACGTAACAATACTTCAGATACTCCTACCATTATATAATGCACTATTGATAACACCACCAGCTACTGCAACCCCAATACCAAGTCTTCCAAGTGTATTTAGTAATTTAGCAGCCATAGTGAATTGTACTCTTCACTCTTCTTCGTTGTATTCCCTGCAATGTTCTTCAGACTGCAAAGAAGGGCCTAATCACATGTGCTTGTCAATCCTTGATCTTCATGAGCAGCGGTCTTAAAGCTGCGCATGCTCATTTTATTACCATTTTGACAATTCTTGCCATGCGTATCCTTTGCAATCAAATTCTCTTCCACGATGGTAAGGAGAATGATAGTGACACATTTTATTTGCAATTCCTTGGGTTTCTTTAGATTTATAGTAATAATCACCTCTCGGTAGTATTTCAGACTACCTTTCCTTATGATATTTGAAGGAAAAGGTGATCACTTTTAAGAGAAAACTGTTCGGAGCTATGTATAAGTTGTGAATGCTGCTGGCCTAGCCATATGACATCAGCTTGAATCTAGCGATATTTGGACTGTGTGAAAAAATAGTAGTCCCTTGTTGGTACTTTTCAGTAAATTACTCGCAGTCTTCTTGTGCTGTCTTTCAATACACCAATATACTTTGTAAATTAATCTGAATAGGCCATTTGTAGATAACTTTAAGATACAAAGCTGAGATAGGAGTGTAATTTGAATTATGTAAAATAATTTTGTATGAAATATTGCTCTAAAATGTGTTTAAGTAAGTTTGCTAGCTGATGCACCACAGAAATCAGCTTTGCCAAAGTATTTCTATAGTGTAAAATAAGAACGATGACAAAAAAGTCCACATACTTCTTGATTTTAGCAATATTGACAAATGATCTGGTGTTTCAACTATTCCACGATAAAAACTATTCCATAACAAGTATAATTATTCCAATTTAACAAACTTAATGTTGTGACTTAAGCAGTGTAACTTATCAAAACGCTGCAATTCCACCTACAACATTAATTCTACATTGCTTTCATTCACAACTGTATTAATGTCTAAGCAATGTAAAAGTCCAGTAAAATGTTCTTCAGGAATTTTTGAACATTGCAAGCTCAATTTGTAGACACAAAAGAGAAGAAACAATGGGCGTTCCAAGCATGGACGTGGCCATGTCCGTTATGTGAGGTGTACTAACTGTGCAAGGTGTGTTCCAAAGGACAAAGCTATTAAGAAATTTGTTATTAGGAATATCGTTGAGCAAGCAGCTGTTAATGATTTGAAGGAAGCTTCAGTCTATGCTACAAGTGGAAATGAAGCAGGTATGCTTGTTTCTGGCTCTACCATCTTATTGCTTTATTAGATGTAGTATTAAAGCTTAGAAAATGTTGTTCTTGCATATCTTCATATCATGGTCTCCTTTACCATGGTTAATTGATGAAGGAACATAGATAAGATGCATCTCAACAAGCTCTTGGTTCTTTTTTGTAGTTATCAAGAGAAGATAAATTTGCTACATATGATTATGACATATATAAGGGTGTATTTAGCCAGTTACATATTTCTTAAATAGGAAAATCTCAGAGAACTGGATGCTCCTAATGGTTTATTATAGTTCACAGAGTAGTACAAATGTGTTGCTTTTGGTTTACAAATATAGTGTACAAAATTTTTATTATCTTATCACTATGCTTTTTATGTTATTAAAATGTAAATATATAGTAGTTTTGTCACATGAATGAAAAATATGGTGGGATATGAAGTTCATAGGAACCATAATTGTAATATTGTGTGACATGAGAATACACCAGTGTCAACCATAGTAGTCTCATTCTTGATAATCAGTATCACATACCATGTTCATAAAGCTGAGTCTGCTAATATATGCAAATTATTACATTAATATATTTTTTTCAATACTTTCTTAATCATGAGCATTTGCATTTTAGAACTCTTTAGTGACCTAAAGTTTTTACACTGCCTTTTTTTGTTGGTTTCATAGTCATCACAATCATTCATAATTTTGATTTCCCCTTGTCACCAAGGAGTTGATGGGTTTTAATGACTAAGGGTCCAATTTCTTCTATTTGATTCAAGGTCATAGGTTATAGATTCAAGGTCATTTGTTATAGATTCAAGGTCATTTGTTATAGATTCAAGGTCATAGGTTATAGTTTCACAGTCATAGGTTATAGATTCAAAGTTTATCACCACCCTTCTTCCCACTATTAAACCATTGACCTCTAACTTTCTATAAGTCATACCTCTCTTGCTATTCTATGTTTTATATCCAGCTTACACTCTCTTCTGCAGCTTACATTTTGCCAAAGTTATATGCCAAATTGATGTATTGTGTCAGTTGTGCCATTCACTCTAAAGTTGTCAGGAATAGATCAAAGACTGACAGAAGGATCAGAACTCCACCTCCAAGGTTCCAGCCAAAGGTATTTTATACATCTTCTCCTTTGTTTATGTCTAGTACTCAATTCTGCGCCCTTTTGATGTATTCTATGTCACTCATGACATGCTTGTTAAGCAGAATCTCTGCTAGGTGGAAATTGTTGAGGCAGAAAGATTTCCTGTTGTCTCATTGGTTACTCAAAACTGTTGGGGTGGAAAAATCTAGCAGCAAAAGGTAGAGATTGGTTCTACATTTTGCAGTACAGCTTTTTTCCACTTAGTGGAGACTCAGCTTAATGTTTCTTACTTGTGCTGTCAACTGGCTATGATAGAATACAAATAGAAAGGCATACATGGGGCTTGTAGCCTGTTTGGTTCTAAATGTTGAAGAAAAGTAAGATATTATCACAGAAATTTGAATATAGGGCAAAACTGTGTATCTTTTAATGTATTTGTAAGAACTTCATATTTTCACTCTTTACACTCAGCAAGGTCATTTTACAAGCTGCTTGATATTTGTCCTGTACTTTGAACTTCTTGTTTTCAATCGCACTTGCTGTGGTTTTTCAGTGCCATAATGAGTTGAGCAGAAAACATATATTGCATGCATTTTACCAATCTTCTGCAACTCTTTAGTTGTATGGAGAAGTTTAAGATGCAACATTTGATTGGTGGTTTAGGCAGTCACAGGATTTATTGAAATCCTTGTTGAAGGTGTTTGGGAGTTCAGACACATTTTAATAAAACTTAAAATATGAGTCTGCAGGCTATGAAAATATGGGTCTGCCCACCTTCAGAAAATATGGCCACCTGCAGACCCACCTTTTTTAAGCCAATATGAAATGCATTGCCCATTAAAGATTTCTTGCTTCATCCTCTGTCAGCACTTTGGCAGCAGTTGACCCTCCAGCATTTCTTCCCTGGTGCCCAGACTGAATTCTAGACCCTATCTGTGCCATATCTGTGGCAAGCAAGAACCATTTTAGAGTTACTCCAATTGTCCAATGATAATTTGGTGAGTTTTGGCAAGTTTTATCAGCATCTATGCCAAGTTTACCCAGTTTCTGCGAGCTCAAAAAGCATGTCAATAGACCTTACCCATAATTACTTCAACTACCATGTGGTACACAATCCATCATGGTACTTCTAGTCAGTGCTTTGACATGTTATGATTTGTATGGGATTATGTTGGAGTATGATCGAAAGAAGACGTATTGTGACCATTGTATAGCAAAACCATAGATAATTCGCCTGAATTTCTCAACGAACATGTTCCTAGTTTCCTTCAAAACTCCAGCCTGGAGAACTAACAGTTAAGTGTAGCAATACAGTGAAGAAAGTTGAACCAGCATGGATGTGGCCTACGCTTACCGCTATTGTAGACAATGTGAACGTGAAAACTAAGCAAGTCTGCCCCATTGGTAGGTTATATTTTGTGCTCCTTTGTGTTTCAGCAGTAGTGTTTGGAATCATGAACTATCATATAAAAACATCTCCTATAGACAGAGTAATACCAAATGATTATTTGGAAGGAAATGCTTGTATGCAATTTCTCATATGAATAAAAAAGATCCACCATCAAGGTACAGAGATTGTTCAAAGTGTTGGTCGGTGATAGAAAGACATAAAGTAAGCTAAGTCAGAAACCTTTTCAAACCTTCTCTTGTTTTGCACACCAGTTCCAACATTTCTGTTCTAATTACAATGTTTTCATTTACTGTGGTAAGCATATGCCGCTTCGATGTTAGATAAACTTTTTCCACTAAATCATCACCTATAATTGCTCAAGAAGCATGGTTGTCAGGACTGGAGTTTTTAAGGAAAGTAAGAACATGCTCGTTGAGAAATTCAGGTGAATTATCCATGGTTTTGCTATACAATGGTCACAATAAGTCTTCTTTCAATCATAGTCCAACATAATCCCATGCAAATCATAAAAACCTGATCAAAGCACTGACTGCAAGTACCATGATGCATTGTGTGCCACATGCTAGTTGATGTCATTATGGGTAATGTCTATTATGCTAGAAAAATTTCACTAGAATCTGTGGCAAGCAAAAATCTCAGAATGCATACTGGCTGTGGTGCTACTTGTCCCATGTACATTACTTACTGTATATTCTGGACTAGAAGCCAGAGTCTCTGTTTTTCATTTTTCAAAAAGGGAAGGCTCTATTTACTTTTGAAGTGATTGCCTTGTATTTGCAGTTGCTTGAAGATTTGCAGCCTGCAGTGCAGGCAATTAACAAAGTCTATAATGAAGAATAGAATCTTCTTGAAGTGGTTTTTGATTAAATAAATGCCAGCTTAATTTAAGGCTGTTTGTTATCTAATACTTTTCATGAAAAATTTGGACTCTATTTGAGCTTTATTATTGTGTATTGAAGTGTTTTCATGGAAATCAGCTAGTGATTAGTCACAAAAGCGAATATTAGATGATAGCTACTAGCCAGCTTTGTTTTTTTAATTTTGGTGAAGTCATAATTTACATTCTCATTGGTGATTAGTCAAAATTTCAGATGCAATAGGTCAAGAACATTTGAGATGCTGGACCTCCTCAGCTAACTGTTTGATTAGGCAAAAAAAACATGAAACCGAAACTGCAATAGTGGGAAGAAGTGAACAAATAAGTTCATTTAGTGAGGAGTAGATGAGAATTTTTCAAAAACATGAATGCTTTGCTGTTTTAATGATATCAAGTTTGCATTTTTGGAGTGCTTACCACAATTTCTAATTGTGCGTCTTGTATAGCATAGAAGATAGTCTTACACTATTTGCAAAACACTATGCCCAGTGGTGTGGCCACAGGTTGTATAGGGGGCAAATCCCCCCCCACTTTCTGCCAATATGGTGCTTGGGATTTCTTTAAAATTGATGAGAAAATAATTGGGGGGTAGTAGCAAATCTTCAGAGAGGTAGAGGGCATGGCCAAAAATTTTCATTTATGCCCCCTCCCCACTATTATAACCCTGGCCATGTCCCAGGCTGTGCCACTCATTTTTTGTTTTACTGTTACACCTTCAAAAGAGTGAAGTTACATGGGGATTGAAATGGAGCACCTTGAGCTTATTTTCATAAATCACCTCTGTGTTGCTTGGAGCAAGGACTGTTTGTATGTCTGGTTCACAGTTTTCTGAATTAAATTATTATCAAAAGTGCCATTTCTAAGTTCAAATCAAGCCAGTTTACTATGTAGGAGGAACAAATTAGTAAAGTTTTATAAATATAGGAAATATGGTAAAGATGAAGGTGAAATTGATTTGTATTGTTGCATTTTTTCTTCATTTGCAAATTTGTCTTTTTTCCAGAAAAATGTAAAATTACCCTGTTATAAATAGATTTGTATTTGTATGCTAAATATTAAATTAACTAACAGAAGTGTGAAAAAAGATTTAGAAGTTTTTGTGAGTTGTGTAAAGGTATTACCAGGCTTCCCACTCTGTCATAAAATCATAAAATGTCATAAAAATTGAATTTTAGAAATGTTGCCATAAATGTCATAAGGCGTGCCCAAAAATCATAAAATGTAATAAATTTTTGCATGAAACAGTCTTCCTCATAAGTAGTGACTTCATTATTTCATTAACCCTTTTACAAACAATTGATGCCTCAACTGTAGCTTTTTAAAAAGTAAAGATTAAGTATTTGAGATTAATACTCAAGTATTTGGTTGTTTTAAAATTATCTTTACAATGAAGTCTCACAGAAAGTTGAAATATGACCTGATTTGACCATAATTGTTAGTATAATATTTCAAATGACCAATACGTAACGTAAATTATGTCATAGAATGTCTTTAAAATTACTGAATAATGACCTGAAAAGTCCTAAAACTAAAACTTCAGCAAAAGGTGTCATAAATTCATGTCAAAAAATTGTTAAATGTAGAGTGGGAGGCCTGTATTACTGATTGATCCTTCCCTCATTAGTAGTATCTTTTGATGGATCGTTGTTCTGTTTCATGTCATTTGAGAATACTTTTATCACTAGGACCGTGTTGCAAGACCGCCCCAAGGTGGTGCACCAAGACCAATGGCTGGTGGTACTGGTGGAGGAGCAGCAGCATTTGGAAAAAGCTAAGATTATGATTTGTGAATTTCATGAACAGTTGAAATTTATATTACTGTGTTTCTTTGTCGTGTTCTTTCATTCTCGCGTTCTTTAATTCTCGCGCATCATGAAGGCTTGATCGAGAAAAGCTGATCATTTGCCCAAAATGTAATGGATGATAAAAAGTTTTTATGTTCAAAGATTCTTATCGTACGGAAGGGGGAAATGTTTAATCAGTACAACGGCAGTTTCTTGCTAAATTCATTGCATTACCTAGTGTTAAAATAATGTTTAACAGGATATCAACACACGTTTGCCACCATTGTTTATTCTAGAGGGTTGTGCTTGAAAATGGCCTAAATCTAACTATGAGACACGTTTGTTGTCGAGTACTTGAATTCCTATTCTTTAGCACGGTATGGTGGAATTGAATTATGACCAGAGCTCTCAACTAATAAAATTTAAACCCTATCCTCTTCCTTTTAAAATTAGACTCAACTTGTATATCTAGCTTTGCACAAACTGCATTGTCGCACTAGCCTAACAAGGTAGGGTATTTCTAGAATCCGCATTATCATCAGCAATCAGGGAATTTTCATGGGATTTTATCTCTGTCTTTGGAGTCAGGGAAAAGTCAGGGAATTTTGTAAATTGCAGTTGTTCCACTGCTTTTTTCGGTTGGAAAGCTTTTTTAAGATATGCATTGAACAACGGTGATGATCTCGGGGAATTTTGCCAATTTTTGTCATGCAAAAGAGGGGAACACCAGAGATTTTTTAGGCAAAGCCCGCTGTTCACCCTTAACAGTTTCCACTTCCTTCAGCTATAACCTGGCTTCATTGAGGTGAATTTGAATGCTATTGTGTGATTGATTTTAGAGATTTAACGACGTGCATGTGCATCTGTTTTTAGTGACCCGTTGAGTGGATAAGCAATCTTATAATGATTAAATATTTTGATAAATATGACATGTTAAGAGGGCAGATCTTGCAATGTTTTTAGTTCCACCAACAAAACACACGCTATCTTTTCTTTGCATTTGTGTATATTTGGTACGTGCTGCTAATGAATGTCATTTGTATACATTCTTTTTCGTTCTCTACACAATTTTCTACGATTTCAATTGGATGGAAGCTTTGATGTTTGGACTTCAGTATCTTGCCAATCTTTCTAAGGCAAAATTAAGGTAATGACCTTAGAAATTTAGCTACGTCTACAATCTCGTTGTTGAATATACACTCTTTATTATGAGGATAATCTTATAACAACACGAGCCTGAAATTTGATATAAAATTAGGAACGAACCTCAGGCTGAAGAACTATTGTAAAATGTATTTTCGGACAACGATGCGTAAGTTTTCAACTAACATAGGTACATGAAATTTCCTTTCCTTGAAAGCCTGAAGAAAATTAACAACTTTGACAGTTCTCTGCTTTGATTTTTTCAAATTAGTTGCCCTTTGCAAAATAATATACTGCGCAAACATTGCCCATTTATAGTTGTTTATAAACTTTTTCAATAAACAAATATTGATATACAAGAGATAATATCCCGAATGTAACATTTGGCTAATGGGGTCTCAATCAATCAAAACATCCAATTTTGTATTGTTTATTTGCTAATGTCTAGACTGCCCACACGCTACCAATTCAGCCTCAACGTTTGGGGAAAATGAAGAACAGCCAGCTTAAACCTCAATTTTACTGGTTTTTATACAAAAAGAGTAAATTCAAATTAAAAAATTGCACTTCGTGCTAGTCCAGTGAAGTTGTATTTGGTCTTCCTTGTTGGAAATGAGCAGGAAGGCGCTTTGTGCAAATGTAAAGAAAGCCTTTGATATTTTTGTTGGCAGGATTTCCACGAATCATTCGAGTTTTTGCACATCCTTTTGAAAGTTGACATTAGTATTTTTATTGAGCTGGTCAAGAAGTTTCGGTTCTTTTTTTGTTTCGCAATTTTATGAAAAATAACCTAATTATTTTTACCTTGCTAAATTTCTTTTGCACTTTTTGGTAAAAGTCATTAAGCTGCGGCTTTTTCATCCTTTTGTTGCAGCTCGTCTTGTATTGGTATCAATTATTCACAAATTTCTGTTGTTTCGCTTTTTTGCAGTTGTTTTCAAAATTAGGCTACAAGTGATTTCTTCTCTACGTAAATCAGATTCAAAGAATTCTTTTTGAGTATTGAAGATTGCCGCCCTTTAGCTGTTGAAAGTAAATGCGCCTATTTAAGTGTCTGTTTTCTTTCACGAAGTATTCTCTGTAATTTTCGTTGCGTTCAAATTCTCATTCGAAATACGAATTGCTAGCTACGGCTGATCAAATACACGTTTTTTTTATAAGAAAATCATTATGTTGTCTGAGCCTCAATTTTCTTAACTTTTCCCGAAATTGACCCAGAGATTTTCTTAAATTTTTCTTAACTTTTACTGAAATAAACTGGCTAGAGTGGTTTACACTTCCGTTCATAATATTGTATACTTGAATTTGAATTCCATCTTTAAGATTTTGAGTGCAATAACGACAAAATACCGATGTTTCGCCTATAAAAACACTTAATTTTGGAAACTGAGCCTCGTGATTTTCTTACGATTTTCTTAAGATTTTGACGATGTGAGCCTCATTTTCTTATGACCTTTTTTCTTATAAAACAAACGTGTTTACTTCAAATGACACACGACAAATTACGTTTGAATATCGTGTCTATTTTATAAAAATTGATCGCTAGATTTTTACCTTGAATGCTGCCACCATCTTCGAATACCCCTCTATGAAATTTTTCAACAATGTTTCGTTCAGTCTATTACAATTTTTCTAAATTTTTCACCTTCTACATTCCCTGTTGCTTTCTATACGTTTTGTTTTTAGGAAACCGAGCTCACTACCTACAATATCTGGTAAAAGTCCTTGGAACACCCATCCAGTGTTCTTAGGAATTTTCCACCCCCTTCCTATTTTCGCTGCAGAAATGACAATTGTGAGCCCCCTTCCCCAGTAGTGATTTCTAAAAAGTTTAACAAGGGGGGCTCTAGGAACAACCCCGCCATAGTTTGGGTGTGGCCCAGCTATAACCACGCCCATATTTTCAAGATGGAAACATGATAATTTAGTTTAATACTGATATAGTATAATCAACAATAAGAAATGCCTCAATAACCATATAGCTGTGCACAATTGATCATAGCACTTTTGAAGCAAGGCCAATAAACTCTGAAAGGCCAAAGCAATGCAAGTGTTCTAGGAGGGCTGAGCCCCCCAAAATGAGTAGAAATTTTAACAAGGGGGGCTCAGCCCCCCTGAGCTCCCTAGAAATCACCCCTGCCCTTCCCCCGTCATTCAATGTTGAATTGATAGCCGAAGCCCTTAGCTATTTGGAAAGACGCCATTTCTCCCTCCAGTGCTATTCCCATCAACTTCAAACAACTTTGTTGCACGGGGGGAGGGGATTTTGTAGTTCGTCTACAGTATAAATCACAGGAAATGTTTCAAGATTTTTGGCAGACATTGTAGTACTAACAGTTTATTAATTTTTTTGCCACATACATTTTGGTTCTAAAAGTTTCTTAATCTACCGAACTAAATTACAGTGAAAGCGTACGCCGAGGGTGAATGTAGCAAACCATTTGTTGTTTTTCGTACAACAAACAAAATGCGTCAGTACGAATTAAATTCTAAAGCAATGTCATATTCACATTGTTTTGGTTCAGCTTAGCGTTGAACCATGTAACGATCTCAATCAGGGGCGGATCTAGAAAATTTCATGACTGACGCACATAGGGCGTGGCTCGTTAGTAGGCGTGGTCAAACCAAGGAATTCTGTGAATTTTTGCTGTGGGGCTGATGAAGATAGTCAAAATAAATTACAAATGTTGAGGATGTAAATATTACACCATAACACATTAAAATTAATTGTGAGTCGGCCATAGGACAACAACTCATTGCAAATCCAGAATGCGCCAAAACATATACAGACGACAATTTTCGGATCATTGGACAAGCAAGATCGTCTTTTCATTTAAGTGTTTTGGAATCTATTTCCATGAAGACTCAAAACCCAGTCTTGTGTAGACAAAAGAGTATGTTTTCTCATTGGGACTCTTGAAGTAAACTATGTTAATAGGTCCTAATTGGTCACACTTGGGGCCATTTAGACGCATCCTTACACATTAACTGCATCTGGATATATATTTCGGTTAACCTTTAGGTCATTATCTGACGTTTTCATACTCTGATGAGTGTCGGACGAAAAATACTGTCAAGTATATCAAAATAATGTTGCCGCTTTGTCGTGCAGTGGTAAAGTTCTATAGTATCAACAGACTATTTAAAATTAAACCATGCAAGAGGTACTCATATAATTTCCAATTGCAATTATAACCCTAACCAATGCTCTAACCCACTACAGTACTCAGAGTTATAAATGAATTGCTACTAATACCTCATGCTTCATTATAAGCAGGGGTGGATTCAAGGAGGGCTTGGGGTCATGTTCCCCTTACTCTATCTACTTTGTTGCCCTGTTGGGATTCAGTAAAAACTGTAAGATTTAACAATCCGGAATAAACATGGAATCTACTCTTTCTGATAAGCTCCTCCACAGAATAAGGAAATGTAAGACACTTCTATATAATTCCCTACCTACTTAGAGCAAACAGAAAAATCCATCTTAGAGCTGATTTGATGTAGTACAAGTTTGAAAAACCTTCCAATTGACTAAAAATATTGTTGTGCAGCTGAATGTTGACTGTCGCATGTGCGACCTGTGCGACAGTCTAGATCCGCCCCTGATCTCAATGTGCTATTTCTCTAAAGTTTTTTAGCTCTTTCCTTGTAGTTCTAAAAGATTTTCAACTTTTAGGCTGGCTAGTACTAGGTTGCTTGTATTGTGATTTCTTATTAAAAACACGTGTATAGAAATTAACGTGTCCACCAATTCAGAGGGGGTTTGGCATTTTTGCAAAAGGCATAAATTGGGGATATGTTAATAGATGGGGGTTGATGTTGAATAGACAGTACGGCGACCTAAAAATTTCGAAATTATTGCAATTAGTTGTTACCATTTTATAAGTACAAGGTAAATAGTTCGTTTTGATTTCCTTGGTTGTTGATATTTATTTGCGTTCACAAAGCCAATGTATTTTACTTACTTATCCTTTTTTAAACTTTGAAATAATTAGTAAAGTTTGAGGTTGGAGTTTCTTGAAAATTGCTTAGTTGGAAGGGTGTTTAATAAATTGAAATTGATGGTGAAACTTTCAAAAGTCTTAAATCTGGAGTCCTGCCATTTGGTACCAAAGAGTAACTGAAAGGAAGTCAAAATAGAATCTCTTCGTTGTGTTTCACTTTGATGGGAGTTTTTGCGTTACATTGGGGGTATTTGAAGGAGCTTGCTGATTTGCAATTTATTTCCAATTAGGGGGTTTTCATCGAAGCAAGCAACACAGCAGACTGAGTTTAGACAGGGAAATTTGAAGAGAGTTTTCAGTTATGCATTCATGATAGTGAAAGATAGTGGATAGTGAAACAGGCAAAAGTTAATTGGACTATAGGTCATATCTCTTGATAAGTTACAGAAGACACGAAAGAGCTGGTCATGATCCAGTGTATTGCTTCCAGTAACTGGAGCTAGACTTTTGTTGAAATTCCTCCCATTAAGAGATGTATCCACCTTTTTTCTCTAGCTCTGAGAGGCACAGTTGAACCCTTTAGGACCATTACATACATTTCGGACGACACAAAAAGACTTGTTGCTTGCTACGTGAAAGTTAAGCACTATTTTGAATGATTCATGTATGCTAGTTGTTGGTTAGTGGTAAACAAAGGATATTGTAATACACGTTTTTTTTTATAAGAAAAAAGTTTATAAGAAAGTGACGAGGCTCAATTTCCAAAATTAAGTGTTTTTATAGGCCAAACATCGGTATTTCGTCGTTGTTGCATTCAAAATGTTAAAGATGAAACTCAGATTCAAGTATACAGTATTAATAACGAAAGTTTAAGCCACTCTAGCCAGTTTATTTCAGTAAAAGTTAAGAAAAATTTAAGAAAATCTCAGGCTCAATTTCGGGAAATGTTAAGAAAATTGAGGCTCAGGCAAAATAATGATTTTCTTATAAAAAAAACGTGTATACTAAAACGGGTTGAATAAAGGGTGATGTGTGGTTATTAGAAATAAATGTGTTCCGGACGGGATACTTTATGGAATGACCATTTAGCTATCTGTAGCAGCCGAGAGTGGTCAATGGTTGTATTGTGTATTACATGTTGTGTTGCTAAGTGATGCAGTTAGTGTTCGCATCATTCAACAGGTGCTTGCTGGTCATTATGTATTTTCCTTTTTGAGGTTCATTCACTTCTGTGCTGATTGGCTGGTATAGTTTCATTGTTGTCTTTCGCCTTATAAGATCGTTTGCCCAATAGTAAATCTCTCACTTGATTGAAGCTTTCTCTATTCGTCCTGGTCAAACTGATTGGTTTGCAAGTGCTATCTTCGTCGCAACATCTTCAGATATGAACAACACAACATCTTACTGGTGCAACAAGTACCAGGTTCTAATTGCTGATGCAAAGGCCAGGAATACTACCACCCTTGAAATTACATATGAGGAATACCTAAGGTACTTACCATGTATGAAGG
>OLMO02000301.1:14486879-14513818 GCA_900291935.2 Cassiopea xamachana | reverse complement strand
AACATACTCCGCAGACGTTGTCGCAATTGAGCGTAGAGTTTTAAAAAAGATGGAGCGAAGAGAGAGAGAATTGAAGAGAATGAATGCGACACAGAAAGCGTTTGCTCTTCTCTCAGGTTAGCCTCTTCTTTGATTACCTAATTATTTATTTAGTTCATTTGTATTTATTTACCAATGTCTTTTCTGTTGGCAAAAAAACAAAAAAATAGCTAACAAGCTAATTAATGCCAATAAAGTAAAAACAGAGTAAAAAATTTATTGTACAGTTTCCTTTAAAAGAAAAAACTAAAAATATAAACGCCGTAGTCTGTTACTAAAAACTTTGCACAATCTGCAGATGCAAGTGCTTCCTTTCAATGATTTTGTTTTCTAGTTAAGCTTGGTGTGTCAGAGTCCTTATTTTCCTCCGGTAATGAGGCCCATAAATTGTGACCTATGTACTTAATATTTCAATTCCATATTTTGCTGCCTTGACATTCGGCAATTGCAAATGATTTTTACTTCTCAGATTGTATTGCACATCTCTCTCAGTAAATGTGTTTTTCATAAATTTTGGATTTATATTACTTTTTGTTTTGAAAATGTCAACCATTAACAACTGCAGATTGTGCTGGTGAATGGTCACATATTCTTCATTCAGTTTTTCCAGCTTTGATTCACTGCCTTTGCATACCAGCCATAGTGCGTTTCAAAAGTGCAATTTAGGCTTTTGTTAATTGCCCTATCGTTAAACATCCATATTAGTGGGCAATAGTTAAATTGTGAACTGATGAAAGAATTCGTTGAAATTCTAATTTGACGGGATCAGTATAATTTGACGAGCAATCAAGTGCATGAATCTTTTGATTCGCTTTTCTACATAAATCCTCAATAAGCTTTTGAAATTTAATTTCTTGTCGAAAGTTATTCCCAGTAATTTTTCATAGTCACTTTCCTTAATTTCTGAACTTCCAATTTTGATTTTTGTATCTATCATTTTGAAACAGTTTTCTGAGATATCTGGTCCGTTATTTGGAGGCTGCTGCTAGGATTTTTGAATTGTTTGTTAATAAATTCGCCCTTAACGGAACAAGGAGATTGCAGCTTCCTCGTTAATGTTCTTCTCTATTTCTCCAATTCTTCTCTGCATTACTTTGTGGGTCGAGCTTCTCTTTCCATTGCTTTACTCATTTTCTCTGTAGAATCTGTCCTTCTGCAGCAGAAATGTAAGAAAGCANAAAAAAGAAATTCTATCCAGCCATTTTGATTTCTGTGTTGGCCTACCTCTATGTTTTCTCCATCATTCACCTACTTTGCGATATTTATTACGATTTGTCCTTGATTACCCAACGACCAGAAACAACCTCACATGAGTTCTGCCCTAGAACTTGATCAAAGATTCCTAGCACATAGAAGTTTTTTATTATTATCAGATCTGATATATTTTCAGGTGACAATGTCCACTTAGTTCAAGCTGAGATCCAGAAGCGAATAATGCGTGAGTTCGGATACCCAGATTCGTTTGCGTGCGAGGTTTTCAGACATGCGCCAGATCTAATTGAAGATTCAAGCAGTAGTTCTGGGTCTTCTTCTTCGAGGCACAGTACCCTCTCCAAGGTTTGCTTCTTTTTCTCAACTGTCACGCACCTTTCCTCCTTTGTGTGTGCATGAATAGCTCCCTGAGGGTTTATAGACACTTGGATACCTATTATTTTTGTACTGTTTATTGTTATATTGTACAGCAGAAACCCGCGTATTAGAACCTAGACCCCTTGAATTGACCCTGTACATGTTTTTATGTGATGAGGTACTCCCAGTTATCAGGGTGCTGGTTCTTAATACAGGTCCAAAAATGCCACAGAAAATGATATTTGATAATTCAGCATTGAAAGACTGGGAGTATAGTTAGCCACCCAATGCTCTGTGATTAAAACAAAGGTTTGAGCCTGTCTATCATAAAATTTACGTACTGTTTTTGGAGCATCCATGAAAGGGGTTGATTAGCAAGCAGTCTTAGTCTGTTTACCAGTAGAAAAATAAGTAAGAATGAATAAGAACTATGAATGAATAAGAATCATGGTAAATGAATAAGAACCATTACTAAAAACCTACCTAGAATATCAGGCTAAAAAGGTTCTAATTGTGTAAAATCAAAATATGGAATTTCAGGCTGCAGGTTTTTTATTATGTGAAGGTTCCTATACGCGGTTTTTTACTGTATTTTGTTAGCATGTCAATTTTCGCTACCTTCTTGGTTTTTATGTTCATTCGTTCTCTATTTTGCTACGCGTGAATTGGTTCCCGATTACTTACAAGTACCTAGATCAGGGTGGACTGGCTGAAATTTTCTGCCCGGGCACAGTTTCACTAAACCAGCTCATAAATTCCAGAAAGCGTAAGTCGGTGGGCAGAGATATTGTAAAAGGCTGCAAATATCTAATAGATCCAGAGTTTTAATGCCAGTTCTTTCGTATGTACATTGTGAAGTTCTACATATTCAGAAGGACGGCGTAGTGAGCTGTGTTGGTCGTTCATCTGGAAAGTCGTCCATCCAGTTTCTGACTGTACACAGCCATGCTTACCTTCAGCTAAGTTAATGGAACTTGCTGGGCCGCTTGGCCACTCACCCCATGTTTCATAAATAAATATAGTATGTTATTGGTGCATAATTTATTGGTACTTAGATCACTGCTTTACATACACACCCAAAGCAGTAGAGCTCTTTTATATTCAGTCATAAGTAGCTCTATTTTTGTCATTTCGTTCTGTTTGCTTGCAGATTATTCAACTATGAAAAATGTAAATGCTAAATTTCCTAATTTAGTTGCTTATTTCTCTTCAGCAAGTTGGTGCCCCTGTGCAGAATGACGTATCAGCCTCCGCAGCTCCTGACGTGACAATACCTGCTAGTGAAATCCTTCAGTTGTTCGATATTAACGGTACTTAGATAAACAGCATTTACCGGTACGTATTTTACCTAATGCTTCTTAAAATTGTATTAATGGTATTAGTGAATATGGTTTAGAGAAAACAGCTGATAAAACAACAACTGAACCACTGAATTTGAATACCAATTACTGTGTGTAAGCAAAGCTAGATAAACGCTTAGCCTTTGTTGGGCTAGTATCCAAGCTTATGCACACATACATTAAGTGCAAAACATTTGGGTGGGATTTATTTCTTTGATGAGAGAGCACCGAAATTTTTTCCCACCAAACTTTAATAGCACAGAAATGTTTGAAGACTAAGAAAAAGCTATGTCTTCATTGTTTGTTCAAAAACTTCCAGTTTTCATCGCAAAATCCATATGAACACTAATTGCTTTAAATATGGCAAGTTAAGCAATTTTTATTTTGCTAAAAATTTGTTGTTATTGCTCATCAATTTCAAGAGAAGAGCCACGACGAGAAACATGTCAGAGAGAGTTCCTTTCTTCTTTATTAAATTCGACATTCTAGAGTTCATTAGTTCAACATATCATAAGAGGCAACCAATGTTATGTAGGACGTAACGGATGTTAAGACGTAACCAGAAAGACTTTGATCTACATCTCCTTTGATCATTTAATTTTCATTTCAATTGAGTCTTGGATTTATACATATGATAGCCCCTAAGATGTTCGAATCAGTTTTATATGGGGACATGTTAAAAAGATTGCACAGAGTTTACAATACGCAGTAGATAGAAATGTTTAAAATTTGAAATAGGAATAAGATATAAGAAAACCTTTCCTTCATAACTACAGCATGGTTCACACTTGGTTACTGAAGTCGTTGAAGTCATTAGTGAGTTGTTATGGTCTCTGGGGTAGAAAGTGATTCAGTTCGATTGACTGTCACCGGGGTTGGCAGGATTGCTGGAAAGCGTTTTTCACATGTTCACATTTAGGGTTCTGGGTCGCTAGTCCTGAGAGTGTCCGACCCAAAAGACTCCTTTGACCACAGCGACCAAATGCAGAACCACCGAGAGGGGGGACAGGGAGCAAATTGCCCTAAAGCCTCAAGTTCCAAGGGGCCTCATAACGCCCAATGCGACAAGGCTTGAGGAGCCCCATGAAGTAAACTAGCAGTAATTTTCCAAAGTGAATTTCTAGGCCCTGAAATTTTCTGCTCGCTTCGCTCGCTGGGGACCTCACCTTTCTCTTTTGCCGCGGGGGCTCTGAATCCTCTCGGTACCCCTAACCAAATATAAATCACGCTTAATGAATAGCGACTCCCTTTATGTATGACTAGCGATGTTACAAGACTCCCAAGTCATTATATTTATCTTCGCTAACAATTTGCTTTCATTTGCCAGATCATTACAGTTAAATACAGCAGCCCACTCGAATGGAATTGGATACACTAGTGGAAATTTTGTGTTACTTTGATTTCAAGCTGAAGTACTTTTCTGACTTGGTTTTAAATGAATATTTGCAAAGAGCTGGAATTATGTTTAACTGGAATATTCAATATTCATAAAAAGTGAACCACTTTCTGGCCATGGAAATGAATCGAAATTCAAATGCCATGTTTTGTGTTTTAGTGTCAAGACTGAAATCTATTTCTTACTCTTTGCTATTCTGATACAGAATAATTTATAAATTGTGCCAGGTATTTACAGGGACGCCGGAGTATATTTTTGAATGAAGGGGCTGGGAACGAGAGACAAGCTCCTTTTTGGCGTAGGTATAGGGTTAAGGAGCGGAGCCCCTTCCAACCTTTATATGTACGCCTTTAGATTGTACGAAAAGCTTCTGTTTTAATATCAAAATACTGTGTGGGAAAATACTGTGTGCAAAAAGTGTGGGAGGGCTGAAGCCCCCCAGCCCCCCAGTCCCCGGCTTCGGCGTGCCTGATTTGTAGGTAAGATTTTTAACAACTAGCCTTTTCTTAGCAGAGCAAGCTTCTCTATAAACATTTACGTATGAATTTAAGCAAGATAGTAGGAGGTGAGGGCACAGTTTTTCTTGGGTATTTCTGTTTGCTGCGAAGGGGCACTTTGCCTGAAAANAATTGAAAAGCGAGAGCGACACGCTGTATCTTCTTTTGTCCCCTGTTTCCAACTCATATGGGTGAAGTAACAGTAGACGTTGAGTTATTAGTCGTCGAGATTGGGGCTGATAGTTTGCTTATATTCAGATGAAAATTCAGGATTCTTGCGAACATTTACACCTCGTTTAGCCCAAGAAATAAAGATTTCAAAAGTAACATTGACTTCTTATTTAGTACTTGACAGAATCTAGTAACGAATACGTACTTTCTAGTATCTTATTTTTAATGTCAAACAGTAAAGAGCATGAACTGTTCATAATACGATCTATCATGCCATACCAAATTTTGTTGTGCAAATGTCAGAAAATTGCCCATGTAAGTTTTCATCCATGATTTAATTTATTCTGACCCCTCCAGAGCCCCTCTTCGAAGGCGCTCCTGGCTTAGTTATGTATTCAAATATAATGCACTCGATCGAGTGTGATGCCTGCCGAATCTTTTAAGGAAGACTGTGCAAAATCAGGAAGGAATATTACCAGTATTTGTACCTCGTTTAACTCAAAACATAAAGATTGAAAAATTTATATTGACTTCACAAAAGTATTAAGTAGAATTTATAGAGCAATTTTACCTGCGTTCTAATGTATTAGTTTTGATGTCAAACCCCAAAAATTTTCCTCCCGATTTATACAAATGATGTATATTGTCTTATCTTCATGCTAAGCATCATGTGGTAAACTCTATGAGCTGATGCTTTTGTTATCCTATGCGCGGTAAAGATTTCTTGCTAAATCAATTGTGTCTTTTTACTGATAATATATCAACCTTAATCTTTAAAGCAGAAAACGTATTTTTGTTACGTTGCGTTCTTTGTTGTAGATTTGTTGTATTTCAGATTAGTTTTTTGACTAAAATTTCTGAGTTTCATTTACTTTTTATCTAAATCAACTAGTTCACATAAATTGCACTGTAAATATTTTTATCAGAGCATTACTATCAGGCAAATGTGGTAGTGTCTCTTTATTTGTGTAAATTTGCTTATTCCATGGGTTAGTGTGATCTTTTAGGGTACCCCCCAAAGACTCCTAGTTGGACGGGGGTCGGATGCATAGACCCTACCTTTTTCAATTATTACCTTTTTACCACTGAGTCTAATAAAGATATATTTTTCGGAAATTTTACAGCCCCTCCTTCAGGAAATTCTTCATACCCCTCCCTCTTACAAAAAAATTCGGTAATAAGCTCCCTTGACTCCACCCCCCTCTCCAGCAGCTGGGGGCTTGATTGAATCAATGCAGTATAGTACTGACGTCACTTTGTTTACAACATTGAATTGGGCGTGGCTGACGTTGTTCGCAGGAAAGTTTGATCAGTGATGTAGCAGTATTATGGAAGGCATCTTTATTTAGAGCTGGGATCACTGAATCTATAATGATTAATAGGCTTGCTTCTAAGAAGATCTGTAGGATCTTGCAACATCAAATTGGGCCGAATTTCCTAAAAAGGCTATCGTTTACCAATGCTACAAGTTGGCCTAGCCACCAGAATGGGTGGTTGAGAAAGCATGGAAAGTCAAGGCTGGCAGTAGTCCTTCTCGGAGCAGCTGTTGGGGTAGCCAGTTCTATAGGTAAGATAATACGTAGACTTACAGTTTCACACGGCAATGGTACTTCAGTTTCCCATTGGAGCACTTATCTATTTGATTGAAGCCTTTGTTAAGTCCGTGTAATTAGGTGATAATGCTGCTTTTAGATGATGACAAATGATCTATGTGTTCAACTGGATTCACTTTCATTTACTATTATAGAAACTATAAATGACCAGGACTGAGGTCTTTGGACTTCAGATTGATTCTTAGAAGAAGAGTAGATTTCAAACTTAGGCTGTACGTCTTCTTCATTTTTGATGAAATCTTCTCTTCAGGTATTTACCTTGGCCAGTCTTCAATGAAAGCAGAAGGTGCTAAGAAGAAGAAAATTGTAGTACTTGGATCAGGATGGGGAGCTGTCAACTTCTTAAAGCACCTCAAAGCAGGAAATTTTGAAGTTGCAGTTGTCTCACCTTCAAACTACTTTCTATTTACTCCATTTTTGCCAAGTGTGACAGTGGGAACAGTTGAGGGAAGAAGTACAGTAGAACCAATACGGAAGATAGTTAGAAAATATCACAAAGATGATGCCGACTTTTTTGAGGCAGAATGCACCAGTGTAGACATAAGCAACAAAAAAGTTTTTTGTAAAGACACTTCTGGTCAGTTTTCAATATATAACTTTAATTTTGTTATGTCTTAGTGTGTACTTTGCACAGGCACTGGGAGCAGGTGGGATAGGGAGATGTGGCCCCCCTATACTTGGGCAGAAGCCTGTTGCATTTCAGCAATTTTTGTCCTGAAGATTTATGGCAAATCACTTTGTTTTCTTGCCTCCATGGTACCTTTTTATGATAAATTGTGGCATTCATGTATTGGCAAATATTTAGGTATTGCTGTAGCTTCATGCTTTTAGAATTGGTGCAGAGATATTTTAGCTCATGTTTCTTTCATTTTGTTCTTAATTGTTTTTGGGTATTATCATAAAAGTGCCTCTAAAATGTTGGAAGTTGAAGTAATATTTTATGTTGAGTTTTGTATCCTTCTAAATGCACATTCAGGAGTTGTTGGGAAGCTGAGTGATTTCATCTTGGACTATGATGTACTAGTCATTGCAATTGGAGCAGAAACAGCAACTTATGGAACTCCAGGTGTGCAGGAGAATGCATATTTTCTGAAAGATATTTATGATGCAAAAAAGATAAGAGCAAATATCATGGATCATTTTGAAACAGCAGCATATCCTGGGCAGGAGGATGCAGAGATATCAAGACTATTGCATTTTGTGGTTGTTGGAGGTGGTCCTACTGGTAATTCTGTGTAGTTCTTTCCTTAGACAAAGTGTTTATTAATAAGTATTATTGGATTTTTATTCTTTATTTCTTGCCCCAATTCTTCCTACTTGAAAGAAGTAGCATTGCATTCTTTTCTTGAGATGATCTTCCCTCTTACATGCCATATAACCCATAGAACCCATATATCAATTATGAGAGTATTTTTCAAGAAGAATTAGGAGGGGGCAGTATGCTGAATTTGCCAAATATTTAGAAGTAGCTAAGTAGTTGTAAAGTATACTTGTTTATCATAAAGAAAACATTTACTAGAAAATTGAGGCTCAGACAAAAAAGTGAGTGGTTTTCTTATTAGAAATTGTGTATTTAACCATGACACCTGGGGCAGGGGTGGATCCAGGGGGTCATGGCCCCTCCCAAATAGTAATTTTTTATATTGCAAACAACTGTATTAAGAAGCTTTTGCAAAAAGACAACAAAAGGAATCAGATGGCCCCCCAAAGTACAGCTCTTGATGCACCTCTGCCTGGGGGGCACTTGACCCCCCTTGCCTCTTAATAAACACTACTGATCAATCAACCCAGAAGAAGTGCTGATATTAGCATGGTGTGCACTTAAAAGGTATTGTTACTTTGAAGTTTTTAGGCTAGCTGTATATGAAGGTGCTATCAACACTTTTAGCTAAATGTTGAATCTAGATCTCAGTCTACTTCCTCCCTATTGGGAATCAATGAATTTGTTCTATAAGATTCTTTGGAAAATGTTGTTAATGGCTGATTGCCTTACCAGGTGTTGAATTTGCTGCTGAACTGAGAGATTTTGTCAATAGTGAAATAGCCAAGCTGTACCCAAAAATAAAAGATAGAATTAAAGTTACATTGATTGGAGGATACCGTGGGGTTCTTAGCACATATGATCAAGAGGTTTGCTATCACAGACTTTGTTTTTGATATATGATTACCTATGAACCATTTTGACCTATGAACCATTTTGACCTATGAACCATTTTGACCTATGAACCATTTTGACCTATGAACCATTTTGACCTATGAAACATTTTGACCTATGAACCATTTTTGCTATTATTAAATACCCTCTCTAGCCCTCACTCTTCTACTGAATACTGTCCCATGCCATTAGCAGTACTACTAGGGTGTGGTCATATGGGCATGGCTTGCTGAAACCACCCCTTTCATTCTTTGATGGCTGTAACCATCCATGGACAGGGGTATCGAATCAACTTTCAACGTGGAGAGGCCTTGTCATTAAAGTTGTGGATAATCTCGGAAATCTGTGTTGGCTACAATATCACTTTCAGAGCTTTTGAAATATGAACAAATGGAAAATTCTAGTTTTGGCGCTTTCTTCTGGAGAAAGGTATAAAAATGTTAAAAATACTATTTTACGCAAAAGAAGTGGGGGAGCAGTGCCCCAGCCCCCTGTTTTGACGTTCCAGATGGATGTAGACAGAATCTTCTCGTCGGGGTATTTTTATGGGTTTTCACTGGTGGGGCAGTTGAGAAGAGGGACACTTTAGATATATGCAGAATCTACAGATTAACAGGCTTTCACAAGCACTCTTAGAAAGCTTTGGTATAGAACATGGAGCGAAAAATTCATAAGCATAAAAATATTTCATTTAAGACAAAAAATTCGCTGGATCAAAAAGGCACCTAAGTACAGGCCTCCCACTCTGTCATAAAATGTCATAAAAATTTTTGAACTTTGTCATAAAATGTCATAGAAAGTGGCTAAATGTCATAAAATGTTATAAATGTTTGCTTGAAAAAATCTTTCTCATAAGTGGTGGCCTAATTATTTCACTAGCGCCTTTGCAGAAAATTAACGCCTCGGCTGTATCTTTTTGAAGAATAAAGATAAAGTATTTGAGATAAATACTCAAGTATTTGATTGTTTTAGAAAGGTGCCCTTACAGTGAAATCTCGCACAGAAAGTTGAAATGTGACCTGATTTTACCACATGTGTCAGGATAATATAGGGTGTCTGCCATGTCAGGGAAACGTAAGGGAAATCTATTTCATCATAAAAATGTCAGGGAATTGTCAGGGAAATTTGGTCCCTTTTGCAACGTCAGGGAAATCTAACCCTTTTCACTGACATCCTGGAATAGCACAACATATATCTAAATCATCATTTTTCACCCTTTTCCCAGTATCTATTCTGTGAAACATATATGATTCAAAGGCTAAATGAGTACTAGATCAATGACGAAGGTAATGTTTGTCCTATTTGCCAATAGGGCATTTTCCATCGTTATAGAGAGCGTAAACTCGAAAAAATTTGTCACTCGCCCCGCTCGAATGGTCAAGACCTCCTTTCCTCTGCATGATTAATACCATTGACTTATAGCTTATAGCATGTACAAATTCTTGCACATTTAGGGGAGAGTAGCTTTTACCCATAGCTGAGGTACTTTCATTCTTTTTTCTGTTGCATGAATGCTGTTTGCCACCTCTGCTAGAATTAACCAGGCAGCCACAGTTCGTACCATCTGGTAAACTTCAAAATTTCAACAACCTACGCCCCCCAATAATCATCTCTTAAGTTTGTCCTTTGTGGGCAGTGGCGTACTCTGTTCCTATAACTTTTCTTCAATTTGATGACACTTGTAATAAAATATGTCAAAGAAAAAGGGATATTAATCAGGGAATTGTCAAGGAAATTCATCTTCTTGATTTGCCAGACACCCTGTAATACTTGAAGTGACCAATGAATAACGGAAATTGTGTCATAAAATGTCATAAAAATCACTTAATAATGTCCTAAATTTTCATCAAAAAGTGTCATAAATTGATTTTTAAAATGTTTTAAATTTTTGAATTTATAGTGGGAGGCCTGTAAGTGGTGTGGAAAGGAGCTGGAGAGAGAGAGAGAGCTAAAAGTTTAAAAGCAAAAAGGCAAGGATGGTTGAAGATGGTAAATCACCACTGAATTTTTTGCTGCTAACTATAGACCAAAGCGAAGGATAATGACAAACTGTTCGAGTTGTTGAATATTTATGTCGAGTTGTCGAATGTCAACTGTACAGTAGAAACCCGTATAAAAGAGCCTGTTTTTATAAGAACTTTGAGGCTGAAATTTCATTGCTTGAACCCCCTAAATGAGAACCCCAAAGAGGCTGAAATGGGGATGGCTCTGATATAATGGATTTCTTGCTGTTGACTTAAAAGTTCATAGATAGAAATTGTCATAAGCTGTCTGCACTTTCAAGTTGCACAAAATATGGCAAGTTTATTATACAAGGATTCTGGCTTTAGAGTATTCTCAAGAATCATCAAGAATTCTTGTGCTGAAAATGCATGCAAAACATGTGCTGTATACAAGAACCTTGTTAAGAAACGTACATGCTGGAATTATGAATACCAATCCACTACTTAAGAACCAATCCAGGCTGCTCAGGAAAAACCTAGATTATTTTATGCGGGTTTCTACTGTAATGGCACAATCTCAGTCATGTGGCATCTAAAACATTATATGGCACTAAATTTCCCTGTAGCAGCATGGTAGATAGGGACATTATAAGAATTTCCCTGTAGCAGCATGGATAGTTAACTCATTTGTTTTATTGTAAAGGGAGGAGTTACTTTCATAGCAAGTGCTAGTGACTTAACAAGCCTTCAGATTATACCTTCTTATCAGAGACTAGTCATCACTCGGTTTTGGTCTTGGTTGAGCTAAGCCTGGAATTAATCAGGCCAGGCCTCATTGAAGTTGGCCTCGATGGAAGTTGGCCTCGATTGAAATAAGCCTAGATTAAACTAGGTTCTTTTACTTGGATTTCTACTGTATTTATTTTAACGAATAATTTTGATAGACGCTTTCTATCACTCTTTATGTTTAGTAGTAGCATTCGTTGATGATTCATCTTTATAATCCATCTTTTATCCCACCTAGATTGGTCATTACGTAGAAGACAAGTTCAGCAATGACAAAATCGATGTATTGAAGGGCGTTCGAGTGAAAGGAATTGATGAGAATTTTATAGTTTTACAAGAAGGCAAAACTAAAGAGCTATGTCATCTGCCTTATGGCATGTGTGTCTGGGCAGCTGGAATCGCCCCACGGCCTTTGACAAAATGTTTGATTCAAAGTATTCCTGGCCAACGAAACAGGTAGCTTACATAGGTCTCATTCCATTTTTTATCCAGGGTGAATGCTATCCAGGGTAGACTTAGTTCTTAGAACTTTACTTTAAACTGTACTAAAATTGTGTCATATGGACTATGTTTTAGGTAGAAATAGAAAGGGCTTTGCTGCAAATGCAAATGTATTAATAGTTTACACGCATTTTTAATATGCAACTGCTTTATAAGCAAGGCAGTACTCGGCAAGGCAAAAAGTTAAGAAATTTTAGTACTGCATTGAAGACTGCTAAGCAATTTGAAAAATTGTATTTTCAGTACTTAACAGGAAATGTGAACTGATACCATCTTATTAACAGGAATAACGTGTGCAAGCGTTATCTGCCCTCAATACTTATTGACTTTCAATACTTACCAATTATCAAACCGTTTTCAGTTTATGTGGCCCTATATTTACCTTTTTCTAATCTATTTTCAACAGACACGAACAAAAAGTTAAGCAATTACTAAGTAATTTTGAATACTCAAATTTGCCTTCCAGCTAAGCAATTTTTAGTACTGAGCCCGAGTTGAAATTGCTTATAAAAAAAATGCGTGTATATCAGTACATCTCTACATCTGCCTTATGCTGCCTATCTTCATGATGACGATTCGGGCATGATGGTAGGCCAGAGTGGTAAGTTGGGTAATCATTGAAGTTGAGCTTGGTAATATGGTTAAGTCGTCACCTATTATGAGAGGAGTTGGTACTGGTGAAAACTGTCGAAGTATTCCATAGTTTCTTCTCTGGATGTCACAACTAAGAGATACCGTACAATACACTGCTGGCTTGCTTATCAACTAAGTGTATGAGGACTTCAAAAATATTGCTTCTTTATGCCTATTGTGTACATTGGCCCCGAACCTTTTTTCATTCCTTATTGTCCCAAAAATTTGATTTTCCCATCCAATACATTGCTTTCTTCTAGAGTGACGACTCTAACTTGCTGTTGTTGGTTTGACTTTGAGCGGATGCAAAACTTGTGGTATTTCATATTTGAGACATTTATTTATCTTGACTTTTTATTACTTTCAGAAATTCCCTTTTAACCAATGAATTTCTCCAAGTGAAAAATGCTCCTGGGGTTTTTGCACTTGGCGATTGCGCAACAGTTGAACTGAAGAAGTTGGTACATGATGTCACTGAGCTGTTTGAGAAAGCGGACACTAGTAAAGATGGGTCTCTTTCAATGGATGAATTTCAAGGTAAAACATTGCCTGGATAATTGTGCTGTTGTATTTTGACTTTCTAAATTTTTTGGTAAATCTACTTCTCAAATTATAGGTACCATAAAATTTCTTTTTTAAGCCCCTCCAGTAAGCCCCCCTCCAGCAAGCCCCATTGCTGGACCAAGAAATTTATTAAGCCCTTCCTATAAGATATTGAATACTACCAAGCGTAAGTAAGCTTCATAAAAGTAAGTAAACTAAGCTAGATCACGCTTTGAAAGCAATAGTTCTCATGCTATCAAGAGTCAAAGTCATTCATTGGCTTACTGCGGATTAGAAACGTTCTATATCAACCGTTACTACACAATTTTTCAATTTTGTTTGTTCTGCTGTGAACTAATGATGTATAAACTAAACAATATGAGTATTTTTCTCTATTTTCAAGCTGCAAATATTTAACTATTGAGAATTTTCAAGAAATTTATTAAGCCCCCCTCTCGTATAAGCCCCCGTCTCCAATAAGCTCCTCTAGAGTGCTTGAAATTAATAAGCCCCCCTCGGGGCTTCAGAGAGAATTTATGGTATTAAAAATTTTTATAAACATGTAGATACACAGAAACCATCCTTGATGCTCGACACCAACTCTAGCATATTGAAACAACCTCTTGTGTGCATTGAGACCTTCCCTGGCATATCGAGACCATTCCTGGTACATTGAGATCGTCGTCGGTACAAGATTGCATATGGGTATCAAGTGATGTTGATAATTGTTGTTTGTTTTGTCGCTTCTTTGAAGATTCTCTCTTCTGGAAGTGAAAATTTTCACAATCTACAATTTTCAAGTCTGTGATTCAGCGTCTCAGGAATGTTTTTATAAAATGTAGAATACAAAGTATAACTTTTCCTTACCATTTTAGAAATTATGGAAGAAGCGAAGAGGAAATATCCGCAAGTCACTATTTACTTCAATACTGACTACAATGAGTCACTTCAAAGGTTAGACAAACAGTAAATGTTTTCTCTCTTAAATGCTCTCTTATTTAATACATATACATAAGTATTTTTAGCAAGTCGCTCTTGACCTTTCCCACAAGGAAAATATTGTTATATGTATGAAAAAATATATGTTTAATTCTGTATTTGTGTGGTATCTTCATATTCCTTTCTGTATTTGTATGGTGTCTTCTTGAAATACTAGCTGTACTGTGATCTTGTAGCTGGAAAACTTCAGATTGTGTTAAAAAACCATTCCATCTTATCCTCCGATGCTTTTTTCAAATATTGGTACCAATGTCATTTATAAGTAGCATATTGATTAATATTATTTCAGGCAGTTGAGCTGCTATGCTGCCTTTGTATGGTGGGGCTGGGGGGGGGGACTGTTGCCAATTATCTAATACGCATCCATGAATTTTCAAAATGATCTTTTCTTCTATGGACTCAAGCATAATCTTGATTTATACCACTCTTGCACACAAAAATGTCTTTTGTCAACCCTTTTTTCTTTTTGTGTACGTGCAGTGCGGATGGCCCCAATGTAAAGCTTCAATGCTTGCTTTGACATTTATTACCTTGGGTTTAGATCTTTAGCGACTTGGATTTTCCTTTGGTTTTAGATGGCAACATTAATCCAAAGATTTTGAGGCCATGGTTGCATAAATTAATTTTTGGAAGCAAAAAATTCTATCACGATTTACATTTGTAAATGCTGTACAGTATTTATTTTGACCTTTATATTTTGCTTGGGAACAAGTAGTATCACATGTTGTACTTCTTATTTCTCTCATTGTTGTCCAGCTTCAGTTTTTATCATTGCTCCTTATAGGGCGTTTGAGAAAGCGGATAAAAACAAAGATGAACGACTGAGTGTGGAAGAATTTAAAGAAATTCTTGGTGAGATCGACAGAGAACTGAAATCTTTGCCAGCCACTGCGCAGGTTGCTACTCAGCAAGGCAAGTACCTTGCTAGTCTCCTATCCAATTTGGAGAAAGAGACGGATATCGAGTTCAGTCAAGATCTTGGAGCACAAGGAGCCAAACCTTTCAAATACCGACATCTTGGATCTTTTGCATATGTTGGTGATAACAGAGCAGTTCTCGAGTTGCCCATTATTGGAGCTTTCCAAGGGCTTGCAGCAATGTGGTTGTGGCGAGCAGCCTACACAAATGAATGTGTTGGAATAAGAATGAAAGTACTTGTAGTACTTGATTGGCTGAAGTCCGCTATTTTCGGCAGAGACACTTCGAGAATATGATGTCAACGAAATTGGATGTGTCCAAGGGATATAAAAGTAGGAGACGAAGGGATGAATTACGTATCCTCACCATTCAACGAGTTTTAGGCAATATGCCACTACGCACCCAAAAGAGGTTTTCTTCTATTTGTAGAGGGTACCTTGGAATGGAATATTTGTGCACCCATTTTGTAATGTATCTTGCATGTTTACCAAAGGATACTCGTTAGATTATTGAGGCCCTCATTCTTGCTTTGGTGGGGGCACTGTTATACTGCCACATATTGCACATTCCGGTGTGCAGTCTGGTGTGTAGGTTGAGGTACTAGTTTTTTGATGTATTTGGAATGTTTGTCGTTTTTATCTTTTTGGGTATAAGGATCTAGCAGTAGCTGAATGAGTACTGAAATTGGTAAAAAACTAATGATCAGATTTTTTTTCGACCCTATGCATGATGAAAGGTCATGTTCAGACTGTTAACATCTCTTTTACACCATCGACACTTATATACACGTTTTTTTTTATATAAGAAAAAAGTTTATAAGAAAATGAGGCTCAAATCGACAAAATCTTAAGAAAATCGTAAGAAAATCACGAGGCTCAAATTCCAAAATTAAGTGTTTTTATAGGCCAAAAATCGGTAATTTCGTCGTTATTGTATTCAAAATGTTAAAGATGGAATCCAAATTCAAGTATACAATAGTATTAACGAAAGTGCAAACCACTCTAGCCAGTTTATTTCAGAAAAAGTTAAGAAAAATTTAAGAAAATCTGAGGCTCAATTTCGGGAAAAGTTAAGAAAATTGAGGCTCAGGCAAAATAGTGATTTTCTTATTAAAAAAAATGTGTAGTCATCGAAGTGTCGCGGAAATCTTCCATCTTGTTGAAATTTGGGAGCTTTTAATGTTTGTATTGCATAGGGATTCAGGGTCTATAAATTGACCCAAAATTTCGAATCTAAAAGCTCAACTTATGCACCAGATAAGCTTTGTATTGATTTCCACTATTGACACTGGCGCTTTTGAACGTATTTGCCACCATTTCAGTAGAAGTTGTTACTCTAGACGTAACTGTTGTGCAAGAGGACTCCTTCTGATCTAGCATTGCTCTTGGAAGGACTTCTGAGGGAGAGGTATAGCAAACAGCTTTGTGGGCTGTAAAATTTCCCAGTATTACCCATAAGCCAAGAAGTTTCCGATGACTCTGGAAAATATGGGAGTGGGGTCCCTCACACCCAGGGGTGATTTCTAGGGGGGCTCAGATGAGCGGAGCCCCTTCGTTAAAATTATTGTTCATGTTGGGGGCTCAGCCCCCCTCACATTTTTATATCAATCTTGCTTATCAAAGCACATTGACTTTGCTTCCAATGTTTTGTATGATATTGCTAAGATGGATTTGCACACTACTATATGACTATTGAGATCTTTGTAGATGCTGGTTATATATTATATCACAATTAGACTAAATTATCATGTCTCCAGCTTCAAAAATATGGATGTGGCTACAAAAGGGCCACACTCACTTTCTGACATTGCACCTAGAGCCCCCCTTGTTAAATTTTTAGAAATCACCCCTGCGCACACCCCCTACTTCGGCACACCCCTGTACTAATTGGTGATGTTGTTGTTGTACTACTTGGAATGCTGTACTACTTAGATGATGTGATCGGGAGCTTTTTCGGCTGAGAGAGCCATGTTGAGCATCATGCTCTAAAATATACCCCCATGAGAACCAAACAATATTTTTAACAGTAGATACTACTAAATGTATGAGTTTAACAGTTTTAGAGTATGATGAGTCTCTGAATGTGTTACGTGATGTTATGAATGTGTCCTGAATATCTTCACTACAAATTTGTTGAAAGATCCATGATTTTTGAGTATGAAACGAGAAATCACAGAGATATGCATATTCCCAAAGCTAGGCTAGAGTATGGTAAGAGAGGTTTTTACTTCTATGGATCCAAAATTTTGAATGAATTTCCTGACGATATTCGAGAACAAGAATCACTTACTCGCTTTAAAAACATCTTAGAGAGTGCCTTCTGAATCTTCAAGGCCCAAACACGACCCCTTGGTAGAGTAGCATCTTTTATTATTAGTATAGTTGTCGTTTTTGTCCTGAAAGGTTTTGTTCTTAATAAGATTTTAAATGGAATAAAATATTTTAAATAAAGCATGTTTTGAAGCGAATGTCGACAGCATCGCTCGTGGTGTCGTCAACTTTGAAGAAACGGCAGTTAGGACTTTTCTGTGAGTCAAATGCAATCAGCAAAAGAGCCCTATCTGGTTTGCGAGCCATAGGTTCCAGACCTCAGTACTTTGTCGTACTTAGATGAAGTTGAACTTATTTTTAGTGAGTATATTACTTATTTGCTTGCTTGAGTTCAAGCGGATTACACGTTCGTTTAATAAGAAACTGATCTGTAGGGAACGAATTATAGGATGGCCAAAAAATTAGGAAACTTAAATGCTATGTTTTAGAAAATTTAAGAAGCTGTACAATGTCAATTTGTAGAAAAAGAGAGCATTTGCTTGCATCCACTCGTTAATTTTATAATTTTTGCTTGGAAAAGATTTTTAATAGTCTGTTGGTGCTACAGAACTTAACCAGAGCACGAAAAAGCGGCAACATTTTTAGACGTACTTCAAGCTTTTTCGTACGACACTCGTCAGAGTATAAATGTCGGGTAGCGACCGAAAGGTTAACCGAAATATATAGCCAGATGCGGTTACATATGATGGGATGCGTGTAATTGGTCCCAAGAGTGGCCAATTAGGACCTATTAACCATTGTTTACTTGAAGATTCCCAGTGAGAAAACGAACGAAGCCAAGAAAAAGATTTGAACTTGTGATTTTCATCTGCTTGGACATTTTTCGTAACAATAAGCATTTCCATCTAGAAGTGTTTAATTTTCAAAAAAACTAATGCGAGTTTTGGTCCCGAAAAGAAGAATATAGTCAGGAAAATGTTGGTACTAAAATTCGAAAAGTTTCAAATCGAATTAAGAAGCTTTTAGTACTAGGTCCTGATCCACGTTTCTTGTTAAGAAAACGTGTACAGCCGATGGCATGGTTACATTCACTGTAGTTTGGTACATTTAAAGCCCATAATTTGTCTTTCCCAAGGAATTTTATTTATTTGATTGCATATTTGATCTGTATAAGATGGATAGATGAACAATAGTTTAGATGGAGAATTTTTTACTTTTCTTGTCTACTCTGCAGTGTTCTCACTTCTCAGGAAATCTCCTTATACTAAGGAATTTTCCGCTTGCTGAGGAATTTTTCAAGGAATTTTAGAATCTAAGGAGATGTTAAAGAATTCTGCAGAATTATCAGAAAGTGCGTTGATCGTAATTTAGAGTGCAATTTCTAATTATTACCCTTCTTTTTGGCTGAGGAAAGCAAAGTATTATTTACCATTATCAAATTCATGAGCGTAAAACAACAAAGTTACAGCTTTTAACATAGAGCTTGGAATTGACCTTGCATGGAAATCTTCAAAATTGTAGGCTTTGAGCAGGGGGGGTCAGCTAAATATTTGGGGGGACTCCAGTCCCTCCAAGCACTTTTGGCATATCATCCCTGAGACTAGCCCTGTCCACAAGTTGCTTGGAAACTTTTCGGCAACTTTAGACTTTTAGCAACTTTCAGCTTGTTAAGCAACTTCGGGCAACTTTAAGTTTTGGTGTCTCGATAGTCAAAGTCATGCTTCTTTTACGAGTGAAACAAGTAAAAAGTATAGAACAAAGCTTGAGTCGAGAATGGTCTCGATTTTACCTCCGTTTCCCCCAATTGCTTGGGGCTTGGAGGGTGCCTCTGAGAGAACTTTAGTTCTGGCACGAGCATTTAGGACCGGATGCCCTTCCTGACGTCACCAATGGCCTGCGATGGGTCTTGAACCCAGGACCACGTTGGTATGAGTCATGTTCATTACCGCTAGGCCACATAGTTTGCGTCAAGAATATATTTGTGAAGTCTTTTAGTTTTACTGTTAGGTAGCACGTATTTCTATGAAAAAGTGTCTCTAAGAAAAAGGAGGCTAGAATAAAGCAACAGTTAAGAAACTTTTAAGAAACACAGGTAGGCTGAGCTTCAAGTTCTAACTGGAAAAAACTGCGCTTGTATGAAAGATTTTTGATCAAACTAGAATGTATAGAACGCCATAAATTAGATGCTTCACAAAAGCTGAACATTTTGTCTCTTGTATCACAGTTGCCTAATCTAGGTTATTTTTGTTAATGAAAATTTCAAGAATCTATGAAGCAGTTAAGAAAAATCTGAGATTTGATGTGACTAAATGTAAAGAAACATCCAAGTTGAAAACAGAGCAATTATTTCTTGTGGACAAACGTTAATTTGATCCAAACTTTATCGGGTAGTTAATCATTCGGTGTATATGGGCGTGGTTGATATTTAGGTAGGCAACTTGCTTGAAAATGAGCAACTGTTCAGGAAATTTCAAGCAACTTGTGGACAGGGCTACCTGAGACAACTACCCTTGCCTTTTATTGTATCATCATCCACACCCAATCGACAGTCCGACCAACCAAGTTCCTCATTGAAGTCACGTGGGTGGCCTTTGTTTATGACGCAGTTTATAGTTGTTGAAACGTACTACTGCCCTACGCAACAGGTCAGAAAACAACTTTAAAGTATCACATCTGCATTCGTAATCCAGGAAATTCTGTGCGATCTCACGAAGACCTGTTTAAAGTACTGTTGGTATTCATTGGTTATATATGTCGGTCCAAGACTCTATCCAAAATTTACAGACTTTTGGTAAGTTGTATATTGTTTTTCAACAGAAAGTATTCTTGTCCTACTGGTCAGATTCCATCTAAAATGGCCGCTAGTTTCTCGAAGTGATCATTTTCGTTTTCTTTTTAGATGCATTTGCCGATGCTGCTGATGCTGCTGTTGGAGGGAGTCTCAAGCCCATCCATATAAGGATTCAACAGAGAAACGGCAGAAAGACTTTGACAACTGTCCAAGGGATACCGAGTGACTACGATCAAAAGAAAATCGTGAGGGCTTTTAAGAAGGTAATTTAGGCCTAAGTTGTTTCTTTCCGTATTCGATCTCCTGTCATCGTTCCTTTCTATGTGTTGTCACTTTTGCATTAAAAGAAGCATAAATGGAGATTACTTTTGTCTTGATGAATTTATTTCACCCACTACGGTTTATTGATAGGGGGTACATAGAAATATATTAGGCCTACTGAAAGTGTGGCCCTATGTTGACTATACTTCACAGTCTCTGTATTATTGATAATTCTTCACTGCAAAGTTTGTAAATAGATATCATATAAGTAGATTGTTTCCCCGCTTGTGTTATGTGTTTTGCTTTTCTGATTGCTGGTGCTATCGTTTCACACTTTGTGCCCAATTACCGAAGTCTTCTGTAAATACTGCACTTGTCGCCTTATTCTAATTACAAGCTTTAAGTATATAGCTTTTTGTGTAAAAGAGTTCATGGAAGCACTACTCTGGACCGGTTTTTAAGTACATAATATCTAGCTCCATTAGTTTTATTTGGTTTATTCCTGGGCAAACAACTGGTTTCCCAAAGCTGCGTTACAAAATGGAATAGTAATTGCTGAGTAAACATTTAGTGTTAGTGTTGTTGCACATCACACAGCTATCATATTCAGTCTACCCCTGACTATAGGCAGGCTTGTCTTCATCTTGGTTCTTACAAAATATTTGGATGCAGCATTAGCCAAATACAATTGTAAGAGGTGAAGAGTTACAGCATTGAGAAAACCAAACACCATACAAACATCCCAGGCCCTTCTCCATCACCTTTTGTTATAAATGGTGTTGGTTCATGAATTCTCTTACATTTGGTGTAAACTGGATCTCATTCTAATCCTTTTAATTCTTTTCTGATAAAAAATTATTTTAATTTTTCCTCCTATTACTCTATTCTTGTTTGTTCTTTGTTTGTAGAAGTTCAATTGCAATGGGACTGTGATTGAGCATCCTGAGCATGGTGAGGTGATCCAATTACAAGGTGATCAAAGGAACAATATCCAGCAATTCCTACTTGATGTTCAGTTGGCTAAGAAGGAGCAGTTGAAAGTCCATGGTTTCTGATGGATGATGCTGATAATGTTTTGATTTTACAAACTGGTATTGACTTGTCATTAATGATTGATTCAAATATTCATTACTTTTGGAGGACTGGCATTCAGCTTTATCTATATAACATTACCTAGCCTTGCTTTAAATGTAGATTTTTATGCTGTTTTGATGCAGTATTTTCATTTTTATGAAAGTAAATACCACATTGTCTTTCCTACTGTTATCTTCTTGCTTATTTTGAGAAAATTAGACAAGCTTTTTAGAGAGCCTGCTTTTTGATAGCTGGTATATGATATCTAGTCTGTCTTGTATAATTTTGCTTAGTTTGTCAAATTGTTTCAAAATTTCTGATGTCCTCTTTTTGTGGTTGCTATTTTTTCTGTGCTTTTCAAGTAAAGGATCCTGTTGAACTGGAAATGAAAGAAGAGGTGCATAAACTATTGTTGCCAGAATCCATTCTTTTCCTGTTTTACATTTGGCCCAGAAATCATCAAAGTATTTGGTTGAGAGCCATAATTTTATACCCAACTTTAATCTCATGACTGACAGATCCTTTGCCCTATTTTAAATTTAAGCTACAGGAGCTTTTCAGCGTTTAGGATAAGGAGAAGGGAGAGAAGTTGAAGATTGTACACACTTTTTTGTAAAAGAAATATGTTTATAAGAAAAATAGGACTGAATTTAGGTAAACATTAGAAAGACAACAAGGTTTCTGCCTTGTCAGGGAAATACATTCCCTCATAAAACTGTCAGGGAATTATCAGGGAAATTTGACCCTCTACGATGTCAGGAAAATTTCATGGAATTCTGATCCTTTACTGACATCCAAGAATGACAACATTTAAATCATCATTTTTCGCCCTTGTGTGATAATCTATTCTGTGAAATATATATGGTTGAAAGGTCAAAGGAGTGCCAGATCAATGATGAGCATAATGTTTGTCCTACCTGCCAAAAGATGAACTGAACTGAACAAAAGGACATTTTCTGATATTATAGAGGGTGTGAACTCAAAAATTTTTTGTTCTCTTTGCTTGTATGATAAAACCCTTTCTTCTGTTTGTGTAATGCCATTACTTTATGGCTTATAACATTTACAGTGTTTCACACATTTTGGAGGAACTAGCTTCTACTCTCAGCTGAGGTACTTCCAGTTTTGGTACTGTTGCATGACATGTTGTTGGCCACCTCTGCTAGAATTAGCCAGGCAGCCACTGTTCTTGTCATTTGGTGAGCTTCAAAATTTCAACTACCTTCACCCGTGTGCCCCTATAATCATAACTTAAATCCATACCTTGTGGTGACATTGAGGTACTCAGTTTCTATAATTTTTCTTTTATTGAATGACAAAATTAAAGATGCCAAGGAAAAAGGGATACTTGTCAGGGAGATCCATCGTCCAAGTTTGGCAGACACCCCGTGCAAGCAAGCTAAACAAATTGTTTTTGTAAGATTTGTGATCAAACTAGAAAGAGAAAAACATACTTTTCAGGTAACTTCGAACGAGGCTGTACAGCTATATATTGATTTTGAAAATATAGAGGTAGCTTAAAGTTTCTTTTAAGAGGAAAAATAAATAATAGTTGGAGGTTGTTCCTTCTTTTTACTCTTATCAGTTTCTGATCATGGAGATGGGAATATGGTTTCTGATGCAATCTGATGATTGCCTCGTTTCCAACTCAGTCTCGTTAGGTGGGCCAAACATTTTTACTGGCGAAAGCGCAGATGCACAACAACGATAAAATATGATGGAAATGTAGGCACTGTTTAAAGGTTTGCATACATAATAATGGCCGAATTTGCATCATATTTGAGTAAAGCTCATCAAAGTTTTGCAAAGCCATCAATATTTGACTTGCTTGCACAAGAATCACTGAAACTGTCGCTTCGCCCAGCTTTTGAATTTTTGACTAGGAGTTTTGCTACCGCATACCCTGAGTATTTTGGGGTGGTTTTTAAGTATTCAGATGAAATATTCTACTCGCTATTGACATTAATCGAAGGACATCATTTATGGAAGTATAATGNGCAACATTTGCGGAAAGCTTTTACGGCTTGTATCGGAGGAATTTTCAAGGAACTACGGTTGATGCCATATCCCTGCGCCAGAAATTGGCTTCCTTAGCTTTGGTAGTGGTCATCCCATACTTGAGTTGCAAATTTGAAAAATTATATCAGAAAGTCAAGGAAGAATCCTTGTTGGAGCAATACAAGAAAAAGCCAATGCAAATTCATGAAAGAATGCTGTTTCTGTTATTTCCATATGTTGACAGCTTGATGGAAGCATCAAAGTTTGCCTGTACACTCTGCTACATAATTAATCTACTCGATTACCATTCCATTACCTATGCAGTGCTTAGAATCAGACTAGCATATTCAAGCCAAGAAAATGAGCCCCAAGCTGCATCAGAAATGCCTACATCAATTAGTGATGCTGAGAGTCTCACTGTTAGAATTTTTAGATATATTTATCAGCAATTCTCAAGCGGAGTGTCATTTGCAATTGGACATGCATTGCCTGCTTTTGTATTCTTTCTGAAATTCCTGGAGTGGTGGTATTCAAGTGAAAATGGTATGCAAAATACCATGAATACATTACCAACACCACCACCACCTAAAGATTTAAAGGTAATTTTTATTTTCAAAGCAGCTTTGACAAGAGTGTAAATTATTTTTCTTTGCTTAATCTAGAATACCAAATAATTGGGGGGTGTGGGAATGAGTGGGGTAATGGAAAATTTCTGGAAAAGTAGTAATTAGGGGGTTGATGAAATAGAGACTGTATATATTTTCATGAGCTACATTTACATATGCTTTCATAAACTCAAAAGACATTGGAAGAACAGGAGAAAACATTGATTTGACTGAATAAAACCCAGAAGAAGCTAATTTTCACATATGGAGTTCTCAAAAGTAAAAATTGTGGGGGTTTGAATGGACATGGGGGTTAAAAGAAATTTTTAAAATCTTGTTGCTTGCAAAGCAACTGTGGCTGAAGGGTTACCCTCCATAAGCATATTTAATCATACTAATAATGATAATAGTAATTGAGGGGAGATTATTTGGTACACAGAGTATACCTAATGCTATGTCACTGTCTCACTATGATTGATTGATTGATTGATTGATTGATTGACTGACTGACTGATTGATTGATTGACTGACTGATTGATTGATTGAAGGATTGATTGAGTTAGTGAGTGATTGACTGGTTGAATGATTGAATGATTGCCTGGCTGACTGATGCATTTTCTGATTGATAGACTTAATTATTACTATTATCATGGTCAGGGCTAAGATTGTTTAATGATGATAGTGCCACTGTTAGCAATTATAGTGATACTAGTGGTGAATATACCTGCAAGATTGATTAGAGTTTTGAATTGTTCTATTCCTATTGAAAATTATGATGTTGATAATATGCTTGATTTCTTTGAGCATGATTTTATCATTGCAATAATACCACAATAAGTGGCTCTGTATAGCTGGCTACCTGCTACTGTTTAATCTAGAAAGAAAGATAAGCACAAGCTAAAACTAAGCAGTAAAACAGCAAAATAGAAATAAACTGCAATGCTCATAATTTTCTTACAGATAACAATTAGTGCATGCTTATCAAAATTTATATTTTCTAGCACTGATAAAAAAAGTGTAATGGTAGCAGTGATGATAATTTTTATGGTTTTAATTTTGATAAACTTGTGATAATTGTGATAATAGTAATCATAAAGCTATTCAAAATGCCTACTAAGCACCGATAGAATCTTCAAGTTAGCTTTGGAAAAACAAGAAGTGCCCCCACTTGCCAGCATGGATTGATGTTATCACATGTTGCTGCAAAGGACCACATGACTCCCTGAGGGGCATGGCTGGGTTCCAAAGCAAAATTGTTAGGATAATTTGTGACAAATGATTGTGAAAAAATGATTGCAAACCTATACTAGGCTACATGGCTCAATAAAGGAAGGAAGGAAATGTGAAACCATGTGGCCTAGCATGGGATTACTGAGGTATTGACAAATAAAACTTTGATGATAGATATATGAATTGTCTAATTGTCTTTTCTTTGAATTGCATTTCAGTGTGAGAAGCTCAAAGATCTTTCATTATCTCCTTCTCAATGCCCATTGTGCTGTCAGTCACCAAAGAATCCTACTACTTTGTCAAAGTCTGGGTATGTTTTCTGCTATGCATGCATTTACAGATTTGTAGATGACAAAAAGCAGTGCCCAATTACAGGCATTAGCTGTGACTTAGACAGTTTGGTTAGAATTTATTTCTAGTCTGAAGTAGTGAAATATTCTGTAATGTAAAGTATTAAAAGTTTTGACTTAGATAATTCAGAAAACTATCACCTTCCCAATATATAAACTTTGACCTAAAATTGTCCCTTGCATTTTGTTGAAAAACTGCTGTGGTGCTTTTTGCACCCCCTAAGCAATATATTCCCTGGTCTCCTTGGTTTACATTCTATTCATATCATTCATTATCAATAAAATATATTCAAGTTGTGAGTTACCTTACATTTCTCTCAGAATAGATGTCTGTTTAGCATCATATGTAAGCATTTGTAGATTTTAGTCATTTACAGTATTTCACATATCCTAGATCCTTTCAGAGATTTTAGTTAGCACACCCTTACATTGATCCACTTTTTCCCATTTTTTGACAGTGTAGTTGGAGTAATGTTTCTACAAATAGAACTATACTCACCAAGTTAGCAACTTAGCCATATGTTGCAGCTCCTCAACATTTTTTTATAAAGCCAGGATAATTGAGATTTTATAGAGTGTTTGTGTTTGTGAGATATTGTCTTTTTGTCATTCCATTTACCTAATGGGAGGCAGGATCATAGAGCTGCCTGTTATTGATCATGCAATTATAAAGCCATTGTAATTGATCATGCAATTATGAAACCATTGGAGGGCCACTTGAAAATCAGTTATTACTGAAGGGCCACCCTCCTTAAAAATGTGAAATGAAGTGAAGTGTAGTCAGTGGTGATTTGTAAAAATTTTTAACAAAGGAAGGTCAAACTGCTATGTCATGAAATAGGTGTGACCAAGTTGCAACTATGCCCACTGTTTCAAAGATGGAGGAATGAAAATTTAGTCTAATTATGATATAATATGACCAACAATCAGAAATATCTAAATATCCATGTAGTATTAAGGAAATTCATCCAAGCAATACAATACAGAACATTGGTAGAAAGGCCAATGCACTTTAAAAGGCAAGTTCAATACAATAATATTGAGGGGGACTGAGCCCCCACCCCCAACTGAGCAGCAATTTAAAAAAAGGGGGGACTTTGTCCCCTGAGCCCCCCTAGAAGTCACTCCTGAGTGTAGTGGGATGGTATTATTCAAGAAACTTCTGTGTGGGCTGTAATTGATCTGCCATACCTGCTAATTTCCTGTGTGGGATAAACCACACTCATCTACTTCCTTGGGAAAAAACTCATATCCTCC
>OLMO02000301.1:14456821-14486779 GCA_900291935.2 Cassiopea xamachana | reverse complement strand
CAGGCTGCAGTTTTTGCCTAAAATTTCCTACTGTGAAGCTGTTTTAATGTCTAGATGCATTTGATTGAATAGAGACTGATAACAACATTACCCAGCTTTTTGTATTGCTTTACACTCCTTTGCTATAACCACATGCATTTTTGTCCAGATGAATATGAATCTGCTAACAGCCTTCCTTCTTTTCAATTTTTTTGACATGAGGAAGATAGGGGTGGTGCCAGCTATTGCAGACTGGGAGGATTTTTGGGTACCACGCCCTTGAATTATGACGTAGTTTGTTTGCCATACCCATGTCAAAATCTTGCTCGAGGTCCCTCACTCCCTCCCTAGCATTTTCCATCCAATTTGGACAAATTAGAAAATTGATCCTGGTAAGAGGTGGGGGGAAGTCTCCCCGTGGCACCGCCCCAAGAAGAATATAGACATGCATTTAAAGCAGCGTTTATCAACATGAAATCTTGCTCTTGATGTACCATTATTTGTGAGTGAGTGACATGGCATGGAAGATGTGAAAACGATGAACTAGGAAAATTGCCTAAAAGCTGTGATTGTGTTTCGTATTTTGTGAATCATGCTTTATGCTTTTTCACAACTTTTATTATAATTTTTTCGTGTGATATTTCTTCGTTTTCGCCCTCACGAGAGCAACCCTGACAGCAGCGCATTACGTCATCAGACTGTTTACAATATTTCCGAGTACCCGCTGCATTGTGTTAAGGTTTGATTGGTTAAAGTCTGATACTTTTAGCCAATGAATGATGCGTTCGTAAAGTAGTTCCAGATTCCTTTGGCTATTTCCCGGTCAAAGTGGACTATTACTAGGCCTAGCTATCATCTGCTGTGGTACTATATGACTGTTAGCAAATGGAAAACGAACGCTTATTTATAAAAGAAGAGAAAAATTAACAAGACTAGTGTAACATTAGCAGCAGCAGTCATGGGGAAAAAGAATCTTTTCTTCACTTACGTACTATGGCTGTTTTTCGGTGCATTTGGATTACATCACTTCTACCTAGGACGCGACAGACAAGCTTTCGTGTGGTGGTCTACCTTCGGTGGATTATTTTTACTAGGTTGGTTGCGAGACTTATGGCGTATTCCTTCCTACGTTGATGATGCAAATGAAGAAAAAGATGTGATGGAAGAGCTTACGCGAAAGATGAGACTTCGCAATGAGCCACCCTTTAACATATCAAGGTTTGCAGGAGAGATGTCAGTCGGCTATTTTTATGGTATACTTGTGCGGTTAGCTATCCCTGAAGAGGCACCAAAATCTGTAGTTGCATTTTTGGTACCACTTGGTATAGCTGTTGGCATCCATTTAGTGGGAAATATTGGTCGAGAAAAGGGAGGATTTCGGTACCCATTTGTCGCTTGTTTTATCTCGTATTTAATTTTATACTACTTTAGTGGAGAAGACGTTAGCTACATGTACTGTGCTTTGTTTGGTTCGATGACATTTAACTATTTCAGAGAGTATCGCAAAGTTAAAAAGCAAAGGACTACATGTAGAAGACTTACAATACTTTCTCTGAGTGGTCTCTTGATTATCTCACTGTGGTGTTCGTTTTTATACTTCAATGCACATGTAACTACAGAAGATGGAGAGAAGATAAGGCTCCGTGATTCTGTAAATCACTTCTTCAAATCACCTGCGTGGCTGGAGTTTAAAGAGACATTTTGGGGACTTTATGCAGAGGCTCAGAAGCAGGGCTGGAGAAATGTATATGATGAACTTGTCAAGGCCCTTGATCCTACTGGTGAGGCAAATGCATTAAAAGTTCTTGGTTTGGCAGAAAATGCAACTGAAGCTGAAATAAGAAGGCAGTATAAAAAATTGGCTCTTAAATGGCATCCAGATAGAAACAAGGACAATCCGGATGAATCTCACAAAAAGTTCATTGAAGTTCAAGAAGCGTATCAAATTCTTTCAAAGACTAGACAGAATAGAAAAATGCGTAATCAAAAGTCAACTGAAAATGATAGAACAGAATTCTAAGCAGCATTTTCACTGTAATTCTCAGTTCTCACTGCTGTTTATTTCTGTATTGTTGATTTGTATGATTAAAGGGACTTCACTAAATGCTCAAATTTGAGTTATATACTCAAAATCCCTTTAAGAAATAGATTTTCCAATTGCATGTTGCATGTCCAATTGCATGTTTCCAATTGCAATATATAGTGAGTAGCACTATTTCTGTAATTGTATACCATATGCGAAAATCTCAACAAATGAGCACATATTTGTAGCATGTATTTGTTTGAACAGAGATGATCTAGCATCATGATGGTGGTGGTAGCTTTGGAGGTAGTCCCCAAGTTGGCAGTTATGCCTGTTTTCTTAGAAAAAAATATTTAGTTTTTCATACAGTTTTCCAAATGGAATCATATGAAAATAAGAATGACTCAGTTATGCATAGCAATTTAGCCATTCTGTTATAATTTTGTAATGCATTATTGCCACATCAACCTGCTTGCTGTCTGTGCAGCAGCTGTGTAAATGTGATAGATGGACTTTTCACTGCATGTATCTTTGATTTGAGTAAATGTTTTTCCAGCTTGCATAGATGTTGTAATTACAAAAGATTCTATGTTCCAAAATTTGCTTCATTACAAATGCACTTTTATCCTACATTGGATTGTAGAAAATAGAAATTGATAATATGTCATGTTTTAGAATGTTGAGATCTTTCTTTTAGTCTGTTTTTGTATATGCTAGATGCAGTTGAGGGTACATTGGTGGTCTATTCAAAAAACTCATTTGCCATTTCCTTTTGTGAGAAAATTGGTAGGCCAGAGCTCAATCTATGTGAGTGTGGGAGGGTCTCCTGCCAGCACAAAGTACCACACTTCAAATTCTGCAAGCACTTTAATTTAAGTTTGTATTGGTCCATCTACAGTATTGCCTTCCTTATTTTTGCAGGCAATTTACCTCAAACCTGTGCTTACAAGCACAAAATACTTTTAATGAGGCCTGGAGCCACATGGTGTAGCTGTTTGTGAAGGTCCACCTTTTGAGCCACACTCTATCATTGGGCAAGTGCTCACTTTTTGTCCACCTAGATGGTTATTTGTTTGCAACACTGGGAGATGGATGCAGTGATGAAAGGAATGGGCCACTCTACCTCCATGATTATGGTTAAAAATAATTGCCCCCTTTATCAAGCATTCCCCTGTCTACAAAAGTTTTGGGACCTTGTCTTTACTATTACCATGTGAGATATAGGTGATGGTCTTGTTTTCAAAGTGCATCAAATGTGTTAAGTTTCAAGCATTCAGTTTTGATAATTTCTTGCTTTTATTATCTTGAGGAAAACTTGCAATCCCCATCTCACCTTGTCTTGATTACACCCAGGAGCAGATCCAGAGCTGGACTTCTGGGGGCCATCTGATTCCATTTATTATCTTCTTCATGCTAGCAGTTTCTCAACATAATTGTGTGCTATAGGAAATGGTGCCATTTGGGGGGCCATGATCCCCCACCCCCTACTGGATCCACCCCTGATTGCATCCAAATTTGATCTTATATAATCCATTAAACTTTTTGTACTTTTAAAGTTCTTCCTTCATGAGCCACCCTAGGCCTTGAAGCCCTTGCTCACTTCCCCTACTGCCCACCACTTGGCAGCTCTGGATCTCCATCCTTACATAGCGATACATCTTGCCATTTATTGTACTCATAAGTTTAGGATAGGGGTGGCAGAGAAGCAGCCGCCCCCTTAGTTGGGCAGAAATCCTCTATATTTGGGCTATTTGCCTGAAAGTACAAAAGGAAATTTGGTCAATTTTTCTGACAGCTCTCCAGATCACTTTACTCATTTAGACAGAAACGTTACAGCCCCCCTAAATTTGAAGTCTCCCTATGCCTATAATTTTACTCAGACAGTTATTAACATACTGCAAATAGACACAGATCATTACATGAAAGTATATAAAAGAAATAGAACATATTTAGTAGGAATACTCATAATCTGAGATCTATTTGATGACTAGTTTGCAACATACGTAATAAACAACTGTAGTAATATTTATTGCCAACAGCCTAAGCTGTTCAGAGATGTTTGGGGCTGTGAAGGAGGGCCATCGCGACTGGTCCACGTGATTTCACTGGCCAGCAACGTGACTTGTGTATTGGGGGATCTGCTTATGTATAGGTATCATACGTCATCTGTCCTCCGCGTCCGGTATCTATCCATCTGCCCGGCTGGGAGCATGCCACATACTGGCTCCATGGATTTGTTACAGCCATAAGATATCTGCTGGTGCCCTAAAATGTCTGCCATCACTTATTTCTAGTTTCTCCCTACTTTTAATTGTAATGTATATAAAATGAGGTACATGTGTAAGACAAATCAAAAGCTTGTCCTTGAAGGTCAATTAATATTTGCTGCTTTTTCTCTGAAATAGTTAAATTCTATTGCAGTTTCTCGGAAACTGAAGTTTTTGTCCAGAAGCTAAGGTAATTGGGCAGTCTTGAAACCAAATTTTGCAACATCATTTGTAGTGACTTTCTCGCAGATAATTCCTTTGTCTCCTCGTGGCTTTTCTTAACATGCACTATCATGTGGTCAGAGAATTCAGCAGGAATTCCATAAGCATCAAAGTATACATCGCCTTCATCATCAGTGAGAAGTTCTAGAAATGAAAGGTTTGCATATTTGACGCTATGCCTCGTTTTGAGGTCGATTTACATAAATAGTAGAGAGAGAGCATTTGTTGTGTTGTGTTGTTTTGAGTTTTGAAGAAGATTGAGTTGTTGTTAATTCATCTCTCTGTTTTCCTAACTCGTCATCCTTCTCGGGATAAATGCGGGATATGAACCCGTCACACATACATGATTCTGTGAGCATGTTCCGACGAGGGGGTATAGCCCCCTAGCCACATAATAGAGCTAGGCAGAAGGCTCACTGTGTGGGTTCCCTTGATATTTTGCTGATATCAAAGGAGTCGACACCGACACACTCATGGACCTTCAGTGTTCTTGTTTTCCATATGCCATTCCAGTAAGCAGATCGTATAACAGTTTACATTCACACTTTAATTCATAACTTCTATCATTACTAAGAAAAAGATAACAAGATTGATCTGTTTTCAACTACTACTATTGATGCTCAATGATCAGTTAATTTCAATATAAAGCATGAAACTCTTCATCATCCCTTTTCCTATCAAGCAATAAAACATTTCATCAAGATTCCTTATTATCTTTCTTTCATTAACTGTATTTTATTTATTGTCGTTATTTTAATTTATTAAGGATCCTTTCTGTTGTAAATCTTTGTTCGCATTGATCAGTGCAATGCGTGACAGTGAACAAAATCTCTTGTCGGGTATATGATAATATCCAATCAACCTAATATTTACGATAATTACATAACCTTTGTTGATAACGAACATATGAGTAACTAACTCCTTTGAGTGTTCCTTAAAGTCATAGCATTGAATCGCAGAATAAAGACGGCGAGGATGAGTCATGGTTCCATTAAGACATTCCAAATTATTGTTAAGACATTTCAAAGTCAACAAGATCCTCATACTGTCTATTGAACATTGGCCCCCTAAATATTTACAGCCCCCAAAATTATGGATTTTTGGCAAAAGTACCAACCCCCTCGTTATTATACTCCAATTTTATTTTGTGCCAAAGAGTAAGCTAAATCTATGATAAATTGCGGAGGAGTGCCACAGGTGACACAAAGCGTCCAATACTTACCTTCGAAAGTTGTATCCAGACTCGCATAAGATGACTGCTTGCTTCGATATGCCTCAACGTATATCGATGATCCGTTTGTTGAGGAATCCCCGTCGTTGCTATCTACCTCCATCTGTAGATAGTCTTTTTCAACATAATACATTACGGTCTGAACTTCTTTAGCAACAGTCTCTGGTAATGACTGGACCCCTTTGTCTTTTACCTCTGCACAACATTGAATAATTTGATCTTGTTTCTCCTGAGTACTTTGTACAGAACGGTGAATTTTTTCCTGTAGTATCAGATTTTAGTTGTTACTGATATATTCTAAAGGGTGGACCATTGATTACGACATCTACTTGCTACAGTATGGTGAGACTTAGATGTTTGAGAAATGGGCTTCTGAAAGAAAACTTGCAAGTTGTTTGATGAATTGCCTTAAGATCTCTAATGCCTTCGAGATCTTAGGACAGTTCATCAAACATCTTGCAAGTTTTCAAGTCATACTTACATCAGGCTTTTCAAACATGCAGCCCTCTGCACCCATATATGCGGCCCTCACAAAAATGTCCGTTTGAATTATTCGGCTCATTAAATAACGCAGTCAACTCCTGAAAATAATTTAGTACACATGCACGGAAGATCAGTGCTAATATGCTTCGTAATGTAGTTGTTAATCTTGCATTCGTTACTGTGCTTGTATGGTAACTGAATTTTCTTCTCGTGTTACTGTAATTTAATTTCTTAAGATATCACTAAAAGCTGACTGGATGTTGTGATTAAATAAGATTTAATAGACTAATAAAAATAGCCTTTCGGTGCGGCCCTCATAGGCATGTGAAAAAGTGCTTGGACAAAAAGGTATAGCTTTTCAAACCCCTGCGAAGCCTATTGTTTTTAATAGGCCTCTAGGAAAATTCTCAACAGACTCCTAGGAAATCCACTGTACTTCGGTATGGCATTCATTTGATCGCACAAGGGTATGCTGTAGTATGTGCAGTATTGTATGTGTCTCGTACATGATATCAAAAAAGTACATATCGAAGCTTAAAGACCAATTTTTGCGCTACAATTTGATATGAAAGCTTTTATTTTAGCGAAAAGAAAATTAACAGCTCGTTTAGTTCTAAGAACATTTTCTTTCAGTTTTTCATAGTTTTCATCCTTTCAACCAACATTTAGCCTGTATCAAAGCCATGTTTGTATTTTTGGAACTAGAAAGAAAGTAATGTCTTGAAACTCTTCATAGCTAAAAGGTATCTTCAAGGCTTCGTTCTGCCGCAAGTTAGCAAATGTCCTTTCCAATACACGCACTTTTTGATATGGCTTTAAGTAACCGATACGGCCCTTGGCGGGCACTGAGTTTGACATGCCTGAGTCACATGACTGATCTTGAATGAGTTGCAGACCCTAGAGGCCTTTAGCTGTGCATGAACTAAGGATGCCAGACAATGTGTATGCAGTTGGGATGCAAGCAATAATGCAGATTGCTTGTGCCAAAGTGGTAGCTAAGGTGTATCAAAACTGTACTGCATCATGTCATCTACATAGCTTTACGTGCGCATGTATGTCCAATGGAATATGTGCAAGCGCTCTCTAGATCAGGGGTGTCAAGCCTATTTTGGCCCAGGGGCCAGATAAGGCATAATATGAAGTCACGAAGGTCGAGTAGGTTTACAGCAAAGGTCATCATACCTCCGGTGCCACCTACCACCCAATCCAGCCCCAGTGCTTGGGAAAGGGTGCATATCTTTTAGGAGTAACCTACTCTTTTGAAGAGGTACAAAAATATATGTTACAGTTTGCAGTTTTTGTAGTCTGCCAATTTAACTATTCCCATATCGGCCCCCAAAATCAAAATTACTTACTAAAATAAGGCTCTGTATTGCCAGCATCTGGCCCCGGCAAGGATAGTTTGTTACGATCTTGGTCCCGGAGCCCAGAAAAGGTCAGCGACCCCTAGTTTACTGGGCCCAAGAGGGTGGCATTGCTAGGTAATAGAGGGGCCCTATAATGTTTAGAACTCATTGGATGTTTCCTATCTGGCACGCTAGACAATGGTGAGAAATTGGGGGAACAGCCTGTGCAATGCCTGCTAGCAGTGGCAGAAAAGTATCGCTTAAAGTTTATCGTTTAAAGTAGAGCTTTCTTATGGCTTGAACAAAAGTATACTTGAATTGACTTTACGTTTCATTCACCAAATTGGTTGTTTTGACTAAGATCTCTCGAGCTTCAGTTAGGCACAAAGCAACCATCAGATCCATTACCGTGATATGTTTCTTTTGCTTTGTAAATTCTGCCTCACATCAGATGTAAGATTTATTTTAAATATCAACTCATGTACGAAATGAGTTGTGCTCGTTAATCTATTGTAAACCTGGCATCTGATGTGAGACAGAATCTAGTATAGTATTGTATCCATTAGATAGTAAATCGTTCGTATTGTTGTTGTGTTTTGTTTGGTATTACGTGTCTTTACATTGGCCATAGGGTAGTCATTGCCTTTTGCTCCCCATGGTATCGTCCCTTTAGTGAAGTACAGTACTTAATCAGAAACGTTTAGTAGAATGCAATATATAATATTTCAATATTTTTATATAAATTTAAAAAATGTATCGCTTGGTTTCGATTGATTCAAACTGCCTTCGGGGGCTGTATTGAATGCTTTGGCAGGCCGGATCTGGCCCGCGGGTCGTATGTTTGATACCCCTGGCCAGGTCCGTCGAGAGCCAGCTCGAGCCCTGAAGCTATAAACAGCACGGTCCCCTGTGTAGTAGTAGCAGCAAAGGGGCAAGAGGGGGCTACAACAAATGCAAATCAATTCAAAACTCTTATAAAACATTGGTATTCCATAATGCAATCTTCAAATAGCTCCATGTTAATGTATATTGGTGCTCACAATATTGTTGAACTAACATCTAAAAAGGTCACTGTAAATCAAGCGCCAAGTATTAGAGCAAACCTGACAAGCAAAGAGGTCCTTAGAGAGCTAACGAATGAACGTCCAACAAACGGCTTTTTGAATATTATTTTGCAATAGCAAAATTTTCACGGGCCCCCTTGAGGCCCGGGCCCCGGAGTTTTACCCCGGCTACCCCCCTCTAGAAGGTACTGTCCCTGGCCTAGGTTATCTTGAACATTATAGTTATTAATGCATTTGTATGTATTTACCAATCTCAATGTTTGGCAGGCAATATCTTTTCTTGTCGTGCTTTTCTTCCGGCATCCCAAGCTCATGTACGCTAAAGCACACAATGCAGCAGCTGTTGTTCCTGTAGCTAGTCCAATTCCAAACGACTTTTCAATGTTCATTTTGCAATAGCATTTGAATCGTGCAAAACTCAAACCTTCCTCATATATCTAACTAGAAACATAATGTGTACACAATTTTTGTACTCTTCTATTCATTAGATATCACTTTTTGTATTTGACGTCACATCACTCCCCAGTAAACCTTCACACTGAGGCCAACCTCGCTAAAGATGATCCTCTGATGACGATTTATTCTAGAGGACAGTTCATGAGGAAATTGCAACTGAAGCTTGGTTTCTGTTATTGCTCCATTTAGAAGTCGAGCTTTCCTTACCAAATCATTGAGAGCCAAAATAGTAATGTCATACTGCTAATTAATAAATGCTAGAATGGAGCTATACATGGAAGATTAGGACAGAAAGGAGCTCGTAGAAGTACTAGTATCTTGTATTAGGACGTCTAACATTTAGCTATTTGGTATTTAGACTCGCGGTGCTTGGAGAAGACTGTAGAGGTCTATGTCGTTTCGCGTTTGTATATTAGGTATTTGGACTCTCGAGGCTTGGGAAAGGTTGAGAGGGCCGTCACACATTAGTTGTTCGTGGGATACGTCGAGGGCTCGACTGGAAATGAGCCAATAGAATCATTATAGTTTCCAGGAAATGTTGCATATGTGTATATCGGTAGTTTCTATTCATTAAATTGTAAGACGCACGTATATGTCCAAAAGTATGTTATACTAGTCGTTAAGAATAATTTAGGTTAGATATAAGTAACGCAAACGTGGTAATTTCGTGAAGCTAGGCACACCATAGGAAACCCCGTAATAATGACTGTACATGGTGCAGCATTCCATTCTATTGGTTAAGGATTAAGGATTATCTACCCTTGCGTCATATACGACTAGACTAGGTATAATAGAATAAACTAGCATTACCCTTGTATTGTATTTTATGCTGAGTAACGATTACTCTATGTCAGCAAAAATGCTGATGCATCCTAAATCAGAATTTCTACATTATTTAAGTGCACCGTTCGTGGTAAATTAGGAAGCTTTGAAGAACAAGAGAATTAGAGTTAGAACTATGTGAGTCATGAGTTAGAGTTCGTTGGTTCAATGGCAGGGACGCGAGTCACATAGCCGAGCCATTTGTACAGTGAAGCTGGAATGAAGATAAAAGTTAATAGCTATTAAAATTTCAACTGTCTTCACTACGATTCTAAAGACCGCTCGTGCATCAAGAAATCCTGACCGAACATAAAGTTGCCCACCGAAGAGGTGCACCCGTGAATTCTACGATGACGACGATGATGATGATGATTGTCCAAGCGTCGTTTCATCTCTCCTTTCATCTCTCCCTCTTTCTATCTCTACTCATCTTCTCTTTTTTTTCTAAATTTCACACACCTAAGAGTTAGGTCACGTGCAAAATAGAACGTAAAACACCCAATGCTCTAATATTCAAAACAAAACCCCACCGATCGTGACTTCAAAACCTGAATTTAAAGAATTTCAACTAAAATCAAGAAATGAAGAAGTTCATTATTGATGTATAAACACTTTAGAAAGTAAATGGAACAGGCACGCAGCTGGGATTAATTCCTGGAGCGGCAAAACCTGCATGTACGCGTCTCTTTTCTATAAGAAACCTGGCTCAAGGGCTGGTCGTCAAACAATGCATCGATGTAGCAAACTCGTAGTACACGTTTTTTTTATAAGAAAATCATTATTTTGCCTGAGCCTCAACTTTCTTAACTTTTCCCGAAATTGAGCCTGAGATTTTCTTAAATTTTTCTTAACGTTTACTGCAGTAAACCGGGTAGAGTGGTTTACACTTTCGTTATTAATACTGTATACTTGAATTTGAATTCCATCTTTAAAATTTTGAATGCAATAACGACGAAATACCGGTTTTTGGCCTATAAAAACACTTAATTTTGGAATTTGAGCCTCGTGATCTTCTTACGATTTTCTTAAGATTTTGACGATTTGAGCTTCATTTTCTTATAAACTTTTCTTATAAAAAAGCATGTATTATAGCAAGCAAAATGCGTCAGTGCGAAGTAAAATTTATAGCAATGTCATTTTCACATTGTTTTAATGCCAAAACAGAGAAGGAAGAAAAGATGGAATGAACGGAAGGAGTAGATGAATACATGTATTTAGGAAGATTCAGGGGTCGCGGCGCGAGTATTTGAGTGGGGGGGCCAGAAAGTCGATAAAATTTTTAATCTGCCCCACTGTGCTTGGATGACAGATAAAATTGTACACCCCAAAGAGCTTTTGATACCCCCAAAAACAGCCCTTTATAGCACATTGTATATTCAGTGTTGTACCTTGGATAGATACAATGCAATTGAATAATTTAATCTACTTATTCACGTATTCACTTTTGAGATTCCAAAATAGAATAATAATGGTTCTAAAAATTTCATCTTAGCAAAAAGTGGGGGGGCCAAGGCCCCCCCGGCCCCCCCGTCGCCGCGACCGCTGAGATTACTGACACTAGGAAATTAGATGGCCAGAGAAATTGCTGAGAGGATAACGTCAGCCTGGAAACTCCCTCAAAAATACAACGCCAGCAGTGGCATGACAGGCTAATAATGATGATTAGGGGGTCAGATACCTTATTTGATTGATTAAATCTCCAGGCTTGTACTTCTTTTGGGGGGGGGAACCCATGCCGAATTTTTATTTGGAGTCATTGCCTGCCATGCCCCCTGCACCAAGATGCATTCCATGCACTTAGGCCCGAAGATCTCCGGCGTGGAGTAAGCTTTCTTGTCGGCGTGGATATAGCCTAAACTAAACTCTTTGGCGTACTGGTGCAATAAAATGAAATCCGGACTCACGGTTCTTTTGATCTTTGCGCCTCAGGTGTACGCCAACCTTCAACGTTGGCGTGCACCTGAGGAGCTAATGGCGTACCTCCTTCGTCGATTTTACACGGAATGCACCCTGGCCCATGCAGTTACGTGCGTGGACAGGAAGTGCACGTAATACTCTTCTGTAAGACTGTTCTCAGAGACCTTTTGTTTTCGCATGATTTCTGCTGAATCATTCCCGCTTCTGGAGTAAGACAATCCTGCATTGTTTAGACGTCTGCAGAAATCCAAACTAAGCAGAGGCCTTTGTTTTCGCATTTACTTTCAAGCTGGCAGGTTATAGTCCGCTTGTCAACACGTATGCAAAAAACTAACGATTTCTGCTGAATCATTGTCACTTCATTGAGACACGATTTTGGTGTGGAGGTGAGAGCATCAAAGCAATTTCATTACCCTCAAGGTACATTCAGCTACTTTTTTACTTGCTATGTTTATGATCAGTGATTCTTTGATTTATTTATACGTTGCAATCAGTGGCATCGAATTGCCTCTTTTTCTGGGGGTGTAAAGCAATAATTAACCGACCGAACCTTGTAGATCTATGAATGTACCAGCAAGAGGTAGGACTTTGCCGACAGAGTGGAAAGTATCTCAGCACGGCTCAACGACTTTCCTAACGAAAGTACTCACCAAGCTGGTTAAGAACATGGAGAAAAAGTTACAGCTTACCAAATGGTTACGACAATACAACGCAGAATACTTTCCAAAACAACGCATTTTTACTCTATTTCGGCAATTTCATAATGGCGGAAGTAGGAAAACTAACTTGCAGCACACCAAGAACACACCCCCCAGGTGTACTGCGCAGCAATATTCTTCTTTTGAAGTGAGTTTGCACTCAATGCACTGCTGTGGCCATTGCGCAGCAATATGCTGAAGGTAATTAGGGAGCAGCCATAAAGTATAGAGTAGACCGGGGCGGAAAGGATTGCAAAGGGCCACCAACACTTTTAAGAGAAGAATGTTGGACTAACAAATTTTTTCCTGCTGAAAGGATGGGCCATGAAATTTTTAATCTACCTTAGCCCAAAAGCTTTTCTGGTAAATATCAATTTTCAATTTGATATTTTCTTTTTCTCAGTTTTTCTTTTGTCAGGGCTTTGTTATAGGCCCTACAGCCTTTCCCCGACATTACTTACTAAAAAATAAACAAAATCATTACTATCGGAGTCTCACATGTCACTCTCTATCACTTTGATACTTTCTGACACTTTCATCCTTTCTCTCTGAAAGAACTGTGCTATAGTGCTATCCTTCATATTTCTAGATATCTATTATATATTGGCTTACATTTTCTATGCAAGCTATTTCCAAACATATTTGAAATTTGTGTCTTTTGTGACATTTTTGTGAAAATTCCATGTCTTTGAAATTTAACTGCAGCCATCATCCACAAAATGCACCTGTTCAATTGGATTTTCAAGCCAAGCAAATTCATCTTTAGTTGTAGAGTGTACAAGACATGTGGTTTATAAAAGCAGTGACAACAATGAGCCAAAATCTCTTTGACCAGCACTACCACATACTAACCTACGATTGGCAATTGTACTCAAATCTGACACAGCTTTTGTAAATCCTCATTTTCTCTTCTTTTCATTCACTTTGTCATTTCCTAATCTCCTCTTTCTCTATATCTTACCATTTTATGTACTCAAAGTATGTTCAGTAAGTGTGCCCAATAGTTGACTGAATCTGGCTTTCTAGGTTAATCAAAAGGGACTTTGTGTTTCTTCAGTGAAATTTAAAATTTTATTATTCATTTGATTTCCAGCATGATATTGCAATGCTTCTGCTAAGTCATTTACTTCTTCTGCTTTTCTTATCTATGCCAATTCAATGCTATTGATGTCATTTGAAATGACATCTCTGGCACCTGATGCCATGACTAAGCATGTTGTATTATGAGATTGCATGTCTTGAGCCAAAGCCCCAAAATAAATTTGTACTTACTGCAGTTTGTGCAGTTGCAAATCAAAACTTTGCATGTGTACTTGATGAAAGAGTGTACTTGCAAGTACCATAGGTTTTAGATAGGGCATACCTACTTTATGAGTCCATCAAAAACTGGGCATACTGTTAATGGGAAATGCATTCTATGGCAAAGTAAATGACTTGGTTTCAAAAATTTTTCTAAAGGCCATATCTCCAGACCCTCCATTTTTCTTCATGGCAAGTCTTTGCTACAGAGCTATAGTTTTCCTCATCTACCAACATTCATAAGGGTTTCCCATTGATAACAACAAGACAACATTTAGCCTTGGTACATAAAGAAAACACTATGATTTATTCATTTTTGGATAAAGTTTTGATTTACATACAAAGTTTTGACTTGCAACTTCCCTCCCGCCCATCATATAAGTCCAAAGAAAGACCACACCTATCTTCTGGGCATAAGTGTGCATTTAGCAATATTTCCTATTTTAGGCTCTTTCTTTGGCACATGTGAATCATCAATAGTCAATTTATACAGCATATTTTTTTCTCACTTTTTATTCTCCTCTAAAGTTCTTACTGCTTGAGCAACACATTTAGCATTCTATTATATCACTAATCCAGCAGATGTCCATACAACAGTTACAACCATGTTACAACTGCAACTATCTCTAGCTGCAAATATATTTGTCCATCTTTATACTGCCTCTTTTTGATAAATTGCAGCCATCATTTTCTCCATGGACTGTAATGTATATTTTATTTATGGACTGTGAAAGCTTGGTCCAAGGGCCAGGAAAAATTAAAGTATGCTCAAAAGAAGAGCAAGTCTCTGTAAGGTGTTGAAGACACTTTCTTTCACATCACTGATATGATATTGGGAACTACTTGGTAAACCTGTTGCTAGCAAATCATCAAGTTTCAAAGGCTTGTAGGCATTGTGGTAGGAATTTAACACATGTTTTGTGACTCTGGATTGGAGAATTGCTTAGAATTTAAGACAAATGAAATGAGTATTGTAAATAGTTCTAAGGAACCTTCACAAAACTGCATGTCTCACCATGAGAATGGCAATTTAACACTACACACGCACTAGTTTTTAGAGAACATCCATGCTTACATGCTACTAAAGGAGTAAGAAAAGTAACAGAAATTTCCCACCACATTGCTTCTCAACAGCAGAAAAAAGATCACTATTTGTCAAAAATATTGATGCAATTGTGATATCTGAGGTGAAAGTAGGAGCTAAGATATTGAAGATGTTATACTCAGCATTACTGGGAAGGAGGACAGCAAAAGTACCTCTAGTGAAGGAAAAAAAGGACAAGAAAGGACACCAGAAATTTCTAGTTATGAAGAGCTTCAGGAGGACGTTTTGCACCAGAGTGGAAGATACACTCACGATTAGGCTTACTGCAGATATAGAGTTACTTTATCATCATTTACCATTGCAGTATAATTTATAGTAAACTGTTTCCTGCTTGAACTGCAAGCAATGTGATAGTTTTTTTAATTTCTTTTCAGAATAGAAAAAATTGGGATTTTGAATCCTTTATATATGAACATATGATGACTTTTTCCACATGCTTAAAGTAAATGCAAAAGCAGAAGCAATTTATGATATTTTGAAGTGATACATAAATGTAGATCTATTATCTTCTCTTAAATGTAGAGCTGAATCCCCTTGAGTCCTTTAGAAAGTAAGGTATTTTCTAATGCTGTATCAATGTACCAAGCTCCCTTTTTTAAAGGTCTTAATGAAAAATGTAAGGGGCCATGAAACATTATTTGGAGATACATTGGGGCCAGGAAACTCTTTTTGATGTTTGTGTTGGGCTACAAAATTTTATAGAAAAATTTGAAATCCCTTCCGCTCCGGTCTGTCCCATACTTTATGACTCCTCCCTAAAGAAAATTCTAACATATATTTCAAAAAATAGTTTCTATAATATCGCTCTGCAAGTTCGTTTCCTTTTTCACATAAGTGTGCACTCCATCCAGCCATAAACTACAGTCTATCCACATGCTCTAATGATTGATACATGAGGAGTGCCCAGCCCTCTGATTCCTCCCTTAGGTGCACTTCTTGTTCGCTTCCCGAAAGCCTATTTTCATAAACGAATATGGTCGGCATTGTTTCAAGCTACTGCGATACGATCAATAAATAGGCGCAAAATTTTTGTGCGACTTTCTATGTTGCAATCAGTGGCGTCACGTTGCCTCTCTTCCTAGAGGTGTAGAATAGCCACTTTCGACAATTTTTTGACTACGTCACAGCAAAGCATTCAGTCGTTTGCGGACGAAGGTCATCGAGTCTAAATTTACCAACGAGATCACCCACGGTTGAGGGTGTGACACCCCCTACACCCCCGCTAGCTACGCCTCTGGTTATAATCACTTGATCATGAGCCCTGAAATTCATATTCCCTGTTTATTCAGTCAATGGTCAAATTAACTTTGATTCTCTTCTTCAGATCTTTTCTGACATTTTTCACTTGGGGGGGGGCTTTGACCATTATTTCATAGTGATAATTTATAACTATTAGAATGGAGCTATAGATGGAAAACTTAGACAGATATGTAGTAGCCTGCGAAAGTACATTTATCTTTTATTAGGATGTCTCATATTTCGTTGTTAGGTATTTAAACTTACAGTGCTTGTAGAAGGCTGTAGAGAGCTATGTCGTATCGCGTTGGTATTCGGTAGAGGACTGTTTCGTATCGCGTCGGGGGCTCAACTGGAAATGAGCCAATAGAATCATTTTAGTTCCCAGGAAATGCAAGCATATTTGTATATCGTTAGTTTCTATTCTTTAAATTGTAAGTCGCATGTATATGTCGAAAAGTATTTCATATTAGTCGTTAAGAAATAAGTAAGGTTAGATGTAAGTGATACAAACGTAGTAATTTCGTGAAGCTAGGTTCACAATAGGAAACCCCGTAATAGTGACGATGCATTACACAGCATTCCACTCTATTGTTTGGGGATTATTTACCCTTCCGTCATACACGACTGGACTAGGTATAATAGAATAAATTACCATTACTCTTTTATTGTATTTTATGCTGAGTAACGATTACTCTATGTTGGCAAAAATGCTGATGCATCCTAAATCAGTATTTCTTCACTGTATAAGTGCACCCCTCGTAGAGAACTAGAGTTAGAAAAAGAGGTTAACATGGAACTTGAAATGTGAATCATGAGTTAGAGTTAGAGGGTTCAATAGCAGGGACGTCACCTAGCCGAGCCATTTGTACAAGTAGTGTGTGAACATGTATGAAAAGTTAATAGCTATTAAAATATGTGATCTCTACTATGATGCTAAAGACCGCTTGTGCATCAAGGAATCCTGACCAAGTACAAGTTGGCCACCGGAGAAGTGCATAAAGAATTCTATGATGATGATTATGATGAAGGACGAATCACATTTCACACATGTTCATTAATTTTATAAATTTCACAATTTGACCAACTACTGGTAAAAAAGTAATGGAAAATACTGTGACAATTTTTTTTATCTGGTTGGTCAAAGTTGGTCAAGAGCTGACCACCTTTTGACCAACTTTCTTGCATTTTAGAAATATTAGGGATACCCCCACGCCCCTCCGTAACCACATCACTGCTTAGGATCTGAAAACAGTTTTGAAAATAGTCCAATTAAGTGTATGGCTTTACTTTCCCAATCTTATCCTTTCTTCCTGCGCCCCCTGATGATTAATTTCCAAACTCCCATTTATGGTAACTCCAAATCATTAGGTACTCCAGAGCGCATTTCAGACCCAAGCCAATGCGCTAATTCCAACCTCCTTTTGCTAGATAGCTAGTAGTGGTAACAATAGTAACAGCCTATGGTATTTTGTGGTGTAAAATCCATGAAAATACTGGAACGCCCAGACACACAATTGGGAATTTTCGAAGGCAGAGATGCATCTGAATGCAAGCCCCTGAAAACTATTTAGAGCCACTCCTTATATTTATATATATATATATATATATATATATATATATATATATATATATATATATATATATATATATATATATATATATATATATATATATATATGCAGAGATACAATTTGTCTAGATCGAGGAATAGTGAATGAAGAAGTTAAATAGATTCTTAGTAATTGAAGCCTTGACACCACCCAGTGAATCGGCTGACATGACATCAAATCTTTGTTTTTACTTTGTTTTAATAGTTGGTCTAAACTAGCCTAGTTGTTAGCAACTATAGATGTAACTAACGTTACATATTGATATTGATTTATTGATCGATTGATTCATCGATTGATTGATTGATTGATTGATTGATTGCTCGATTGCTCCTGGAAATTCTTGCCCCCCTCCCAAGGTGAGGGTGGAGGCAGATGTTACTGTTGGATGTGATTATATATTGTTATATTTATTATTATATTTAGATTATATATTGTTTTTTTACCACAGCACGAAAAAGCGGCAGCATTCTTTTGAAATACTGAAAACTTTTTTCGTCCAACACTCATCAGAGTATGAAAACGTTGGATAGTGACCTAAAGATTAACCGAAATATAAATCCAGATGCGGCTGCATGTAATAGGATGCCTCTAATTGGCCGTATGTGAAAAGAATGTTGCCGCTTTTTCGTGCTGTGGTAAAGTTCTGTAGTACCTACAGACTTTATATATTGTTATGTTTATTGGAGTAGCCCCCTTTTGTTGGTGCGTTGCTACTCTTTTAGCCTTGTTTATTGTTATGTTCCGTGTGTTGTTAGGCCAGTTATAAGTATACGCAATCAACAGTTACGACTCCAGAACAATGTATGCAATTACGTGGTTGATATAAGCCGTGTTCACACAAGCAATTTTGATGACAATTGTCTATGACAAGGTTTCTTGCTTGTGTTGGAGCAGATTTGCAATATTGCATTTCTCAGAAGAAATTATCAAATGAAGTTTAACAAAGAAAATTTTACCCGAGTAAACGCAGCTTTTAATTTGTTGATGATTTTAATTTTTTGTTGTCTTCTGACAGTTATACATAATGCCGCAGTACAAGTTGAACTATTTCAATGCTAAAGGCAGAGCTGAATTGATCCGATTGATCTTTACACAAGCCGGACAGGAATTTGTTGATCACAGATGCACCAGGGAGCAATGGCCGGAAGAAAAGACTGACGGTTAGTTTTTGAAGTTATGCATTCCATGGGTAGAGGACAGTATTTCAAATGAAAAGAGCTGAGAGAAAACAAGCATTTTACTTGGTAGAAAGTCAGAGATGTCTTACGTTAATAGTTAAGTTTCCTGCAAGTGAAGCAATCTGAAATCTATGTTGACAACCCAATCAAACTAATATTACAGATAGGCGACTTTCAAGGATTTTGCCCAGCACATCTTTGACATTTTCTTTGAAAATTGTTTCTATGAAGCAGTATTTAGTACCATAAATAATCTGTGAAAATCGTTTCGAGAATCTTCTACGAACTCTGGTGAACCTATCGACTTTCTTAGATCTCAAGAATCCAGTAATGAACTTTCTCAACTTTTAAAATAAACATTTTAATGTATTTTTAAAAAGCCACGTAATATATAATATGTATTTTTCTTACAGCAAGAAAGTTTTCTCAAAGAAAGATTTATATTTTGTTCAAATTCGAGAAGAAATGTTTAGGGTGGGTTGAAATACCTCCAGCAGGGCCATGTCCTTCTTTCTTTATGCCATTACTGTGTATTTCCCTTTTGTCATGTCATTTATTACAGGCCATTGTACTGAAGTAGTAAGTGTTAAGTAGGTGTGGCTACCAAAGAGCCTGATCATTAAAGATGTAGTCCACTGATTCCCCTTCCTGTCTGTTATGGCTAGTGCTGCCTGAGCTTCCCCTGCAGGTTATTTGTTTCAAAGTAGAGCTTAGTTGCACATAGGTATTTATGAAATTTTCCCTATAAAGTGGCATTGTCCTTGCAGCAAGACGTTACCCATTGGGAATGGCACCCACTCTCGAAATTGACGATGCTGTCTTGCCTGAAAGTATCCCCATTGCAAGATACCTTGCATCAGAGTTTGGTAAGTTGCTATAAGGGATGTCTAATATTTACCTCCCTATCTATCTCAAATACCTTCCAGTATATAGTAGAAGCTGTTCATCCAAAGTTATATTACGCTTTGCATTGATGTAGCCTTGTTATTTCCGTTTGTAATCAATCCTGCTTTAACCAAAAGAAAGATCATGCTCTTCTGTACCTTTCTATGCAAAAGACAGGATGAATCATTGCCAACCTACCGTCTATGTCTACCGTCTCTTTTCAATAAGATTTAAGTTTGATCATACTTCCTGGTTATCTAGTGTAGCTGCTGTTGGATATTTATGAAAGACTTAAGTTTTAAGCTAATAGTCGCCTTTCAAGTATGAGTTTGACATTCATGTAAAGTTTTGATCGTTTTCATCAAGTTTTGTTTTCTTTTTCATAGGCCTGGCTGGCAAGAATAGCCTGGAGAAAGCCTGGTGTGATATTGTTGTAGATATCATAATGGAAATCATGAATATAGCTAAAGTTTTTTTTCCCTTTTACAGAAAAGAGACAGATGATGCCAAGTTTGTAAGTTTTGAAGTAAAAATTTCTCACATGTTACAGATACTGTATTTTGGCAAATATGTGTAGCATACTTCACAAGTCTTTGGGTGGCTTTCATAATCCCTACTCCTGGTAGGAAAGCTACAGTTATTGCTCATTCATGAGTATTTGTTTTTTCAGAGCGTTCATTTCTTTATCTCTTCACAGTGTATTGCCAGTTACTCAATTTTTTGTTATTTGTAATTGGGAACTCAAAATTGCGTCTTTATCCTATCTTTGGTACCATAAGGGACATTCACAGAGTAGTTGATACCGAAGAGAAATGATTTCTTGTTAAAAAATCATCTAACTAACCCTGAGGTTGTATTACAATTTTGGCACAGCTTTAATTTATCAGATAATTTCTTTCACCAGGGGCGTGGCTAGGGCTATGAAAATGGGAGGGCATAAGTGAAAATTTTGGCCAAGCCCTTTTTTCTCTGAAGATAAGCTACTACACCCCCAATTATTTTCTCATCGATTTGAACAAAATCCCGGGTACCATCTCGGCAAGTGGGGGGCGTTTGCTCCCCCCATATCTTCCGTGCCCACGCCACTGCTTTCTCCCAACCAATTTCTACCTATTTTGTGGTCATTCGATAACTTATTGTTTTCATTGAAGGAAGAACAAAAGAAGGAGGCATTTGAGGGAGACATTGCAAAGAAGCTCATTCAACTCGAAGGAATTTTGAAAGGAAATAATGGTGGAAATGGGTTTTTTGTTGGTGATGGGGTATGTATGGAAGTTTTGTGATTCTATGCTCCATTCATTTAACATCATATTTAATTTCAAAATACTTACATGTTAACATAATTAAAAGATTTCTAGCGACTTGTATTTATGCCATTAAAATTTTATTCAAATTTCAGAAGCTCAGCGTTCTTCTGGCTTCCAATTGTTTGAGTTAAGCTTTAATAACTATTTATAGTAAAAATAGCCCACGCCATCTAACTTCTCTGATTTTTTATATCTATAAACATTGGAAGCGAATTTGTTACTTCGTGATTGTGTAAGCATCATACGATTAACGGCGGGCCTACATTTGTGTGGCTAATAATATGAGTAATTGCTATGAATATAAAAAGTGTGATGTATGATGAGGAAGACAATGCCGTATCCACACCATATGTTGATCCCCAAATAAAGGCCCATCAAATAGTAATATAATTCGATTTGTTTTCCAATTGAGATAACTTATTAGTTTTCTCCTCCTCTGTTTCCTCCTCCTCATAGCAGTCCATGATTTTTTGAGCCCCAGAACAAGCAGCAAGCATTATACATTTATCTATAAAAAAGGATTTCTCGGACCAGTTCTAAAACTTCCTTAACTTGTTTACGATTCCAGTATCAAACTTAAGATTTGCTCAGCAAAAATTTTCAGTTCCAATGTTTTGCGCACGCACATTAATGGAAAGTGAAAAATTGAAGTGATGATAAATCTTAGTAAGTAAAGAAAGTTAAACTATTACAGGGTTACCAACATCACATACATGACATTTTTTGCACAGATAAATCGAATTTTAGATATTCAGGCACTAGAAAACTCCACTAGAAGTCTCAAAAATCCAGTACTGAAATTTCTTAACTTTTTTAAAGCTGGGTACTACCTTCTTATAAACCACTTTCTTTCAAAAAATGTGTAGTTCCAAGAGCGAATATTTTGCATACTATGTCTCTGCGATGTCATGCGAAAATCGGATTTGCTATGAAATTGTTGTGTTTTAAATACATGTATCCATGCTTATAAATAGTGGAATTCCGTATAAAGTAGTTATGGCACTTGATTGAGGAAGATGTCCTTTGATTTGAATGTACATCTTTCTCGATCAAGTACCATATTGCTGTTTAGTATAACATTCCTCGATGTTGTTCTTGGTATTTCTATTGGTGAACACCAAGGAGATATCTCATTAATGAACACAAACTCCTACTGCTCAGAATCACAACGCTGCGGGGCTTCCTTCGCATACAAACCAAGATCAATATTTTGCAGAAAAATTCTGTCACGATTTACGTGAGCTGATTGTCGTCTGTTAAATGAGAAGGAGGCCCAACAGAGTTTACCTGCACAATTTCTATCTTCATTTCTTTGCTCTCTGTTTTCCAGGTGACCTGGGCTGACCTGACGCTAGCTGACTTTGGTGTTCATTTGTTGGATATGTACCCCCCTTGTTTGGAGAAGACACCTTTGCTTAAAGCGTTGATTGACCGAGTGAATGCACTTCCACGTATTAAGAAGTACATCGAAACTCGACCAGCATGAACAGTTAGAGAAGACTCATTTTTGGTTGTATCGTGACCGAAAGATGTAAAGAGAATGACCTTTTACCATGAATTTTGTCGTTGCAAACTTCCTCTGGTCTATGACATCGTTTTTGCTATTCTTAGGAGGCTTTCTTTAGTTACTTAGTTTTGTTAGGCCCCGTTTACACGATCTCGGATTCAAATGAATCCGATGTGTTTTCGTTCCGAATTGCCCTTCCGTCTACCTAACAAATGGGCGAGGTGGCATAGCAGTTGGGTCACATGTTTCCTGTGCGGAAGGTCTACGGTTCGAGTCCGGCCAGATGCCCTGACTGAATGGTCGCTCACTGTTCACCCAGCAGTGAATGGGTACCTGGTGGCAACACCGGGGAGATAAAGACGGCGAGGAAAGGAACTGACCACCCTACCTCATATGCCGATGGCTCAGAATAAGTGTCCTCTCTAAAGATCAATTCACACTACGTGGTGCGATGCGTCGTAGTATATGGCGATGCGGCGCGTCGCGCCATAAGCTTTTCTTTCAGTTCACACTGGTAAATTGTTGCCTGATATGCTTAGTTGCAATCACAACAAGACATACTTCTCGCCCTCGCTTTACAAACTCAGGTAATAGCCTTAATTGTATTTGAAAAGCAAAGGAAAAGCGACGATTTTAGGTTTTAAAAGTTTGGAAATAGCGAAAACAGCGAAGTCATCATCACAAATTAATCTAAGAAATGAATTGCAAAATTACGCGATGCGTTTCAATTATCTCCGAATACTGCCTTCCACGTTTGATGAATTGATACGTTTTGTTAGGCCATTTGTTTTTAGAACAGGGAGCATTTCATTTTTTTTCTTTCCTACTAGTGCCATAAAGGTAAGTTAGTATTCTCACAGATTCGATAAGTTGTTCTTTGTTGACGAATTTAGCTGTCATTATATCTGTCCTACTTCGGAAACCTTGTCTATTGTCCTGAAGCAGAGCATCGCGTCAAAGATGGATTTTTTTATCTCTGACGCATCATGACGTATCCATGAAAAAAAACGATGCGTACTCATAGCAGAAATTCCTACGAACCATATTTGGTCAGCCCCATAATGCGTCGCGCCGTGTCCAGTGTGAATTGACCTTAAGAGGCACTCCCATACGTACGAAAGTATACGGGATTACCTTTATCTTTTTTACCTATACAAAAATGTCCTTTAGGGGGGGGGGGGATTTCTGAGCTGATCATGTCGCGTACGTAGAACGTGGCGCTGATCATGTGACATATGTGGAATATTGCATCATGCTATATGCACCAGTACAGAAACATCATATAAAAAATAAAACATTGTTTGGTTAGTGCTCTGAATAGGGTGAAATTCTATCCCGTTCCTCTTCTAAAAGACCAAAGCTAAAGACCAAAAGACCAAGAGTTTCCAAGATCTCCCTTATTCTCAAAAACGTTTTTTGAATGTGCCCTTTAAAAGAAATGACGAATTGCTCCCAAGAATCCACTTTTATCCCAATCATCATCATCACCATCATCATCATCATTTACATCATTATCATTATTTATAGTTGGTTGCAACTATAGTTGTTAAAGCTAATTCAGACCAACTATTAAAACAAAATAAACAAAAGATGAAAACAAAGATTAGACTATAATACAAATGGAAAAAGAAATACTTGTTTACAAATTAAGCAATGGCATACTTTGCAATCCCACTTTGTGATCAATTTTTTGAATTTTGTCAAGGTACCAGCTCTCTTTCTTTCATCCTTTAGAGTATTCTACAGGAGACTACTTCTATATAAGAGAGAGTTTATTCCATATTTATTTGTTTGTACTTGTGGAAGCCTGCATAGTACTTTGGTACGGAGATTGTAAAGCATATCTACAAAAAGCTCATTGCAAAGCTTTTCAACAAAAAATTCCCACATATATGGAGGATTTATTTGGTTAGTTGTCTTGTAAATTTCAGTCATGAGATTTTGTAGATTCTTTTGTTGTACACAAGGGCGTCGTGGCAGGGGGGCCATGGCCACCATTTTTATTGAAATCGTCGGATTTTCGGAAATGTTAATGCTTTGTCGGAAAATTTTTGGATTTTAGCTGTTGGTAAAGATAAAGGTTTCAAATTTCATCAGAAGATCATTGAACTTGGCCCCATCTACTCTACAGGTGCCACGACGCCCCAGGATGTACAGTACATGCATGCAACAGCAGAAAGGAAACGTCAGTGTAACTTCGTTGAGGGATCAGTTTCTCCTTCACATGATGATCAAGGACGAAAAAATTTGCATTCTATTCTGCAAAAAGGCGTTTTCAGACGTTCTAGAGGGCCTTCCCACAAAACTTGTTTCTGGGGGCAAGCTCCCAGACCCCCAATTTCGAACAACATACCTGTGAAAGACGACTACTTTGCTACACCCTTTTTACCTATTAGGGTAAATATGAAAAAAACTTTTCTAGGCTCTTCACTGGAATTCTACAACGGTCCCCCCCCTTTTCCTAATACAGTTAAGATGTCAACTGGCCTCACCATGTTGGCAGAGTTTCATTGTGTAGTTGGGCACTAATGCAATTTCGTACCGCTTCCATGTCTGCCATGTTGGCAATTACCAAATATGGAGTGTGTGTGGGTATAAATCCTTGGTATAAATCGCACCATGTTTGGTCAATTTCATAATCGCAGACATGGAGGCGGTACAAAACTGCATTAGCGCCCTGTAGTTGACATACAATGGGATTCCCGCCCCTTCAACTTCCTGGGGAAGTGCATGTAATCGAATATTAGTGTTTCAGACAATAGTAACAATAGTGGAGCGACACTTCTTCTCAAGTTTCTGTCTGCATTGTTCAGATGCCGTAAAATAAATACAAAACAGAGACCTTTTGTTTTGGGATTTGTTTTTGGCTTTGGTTGGTTATTGTCAAGTTTGTCAATAAATATGGAATAGCCAATGACTTCTGCCATTGTCACTGCAACCAGACACTCAACTTCGAGGCAGAAGAGAGAAAGCAGCTGAGCAATTCCATTACACTCTAGGTATGTTCACCTACATCTATGAGTACCATATTTACAATTAGTGATTCTTCGATATATATTAAAGCAGTGTATCTGTTGCAAATGATGTACAATAAACTCATTATCTGCCAAGGCTTGGCCCAAGGTGCAGTTTATGCATTTAGGTCCGAAGATCTCCGTTCCTGTCAGCATGCCAACGTGGATATAGCCTAAACTAGACACCTTGACGTGCTATCATATTCTAATAGAAATCTCGGTTCACAGTTCTTTTAATCTTTGCACCTCAGGTATGGAAGCAAGGTTTAATGGCGGATGTGAAAGCCTCGTGCGTACTTAAACTAACACTAACCCTAACCCTCCCTATCTCTAACCCTAACCCTTTTAGTCACCCTAACCTTTGAGTAACCCTAACCCTTGGGAAACCCTAACCCTCGAGTAACTGATGTAGACACGGATTCTTCATATCGGCCCGTTAAACATTGGAGTACACCTCAGGAGGGCGGATGTCAAGATTAGTCTTCAATCACTTTCCAAGCAATTTATATATTAAACGAAAGTACTCACTAAGCTGTTTAAGAATATGGAAGAAAATTTATGATTTTGAAGCAGTTATTATTTTTCTACTTGTATTGGCAGACTCAAAACCGCTTACGCCAGAGCGTTTAGATAAGAGAGAAATCACAGCACAGGTATTGCAACATAACTAATTGTCAGCGTCACAAGCAAAAGCATAAGGAAATACGCCATATTCAGGGGCGGGTTTTGGGTGAGTTACATAACTTACGCAACTCATGCGGGATCCGCCCATACAATCAAGTAGGCATCTTGTTTACCAGCCTGGGCGTTGTCGTGCTTTCATGTTCAGGCCTGCTCAGAGATACCTATTGCATTTGCATTTAGATTGATTGATCTTTTGTTCTCTGTGGTTAAGGTGCACTGTGTGGTGTATGTATGCTTGAACTTTAACAATAGGAAATAAAATCTACACTGTTTATAGGAACCGGGGGGCACAGAGGTAGTAGGGAAACAGGCCCTGCTTATCCGGGGGTAATTTGAAATGGCAAATTTAACCAGGGGGCAGAATTTATGAAAGACAATGAGATATTGACGAAAATGAAAAAAACGTCTTAGGAGATTGGGGACAGAAACAACAAGTGAAGCAGATTTTGGGAGTACTGTACCTGATGCCCCCATCAGCTTCACGACTATGAAGGGGCACAGGTTCCCACTTTTCATAAATCTGTATGCAAAGTAACCCTTTTCAGCTTGTACAATTGATGTTTTTTTGCCTGTGAAGTTCTCTATAACGTCATGTTTGCCCCACTTTGTGAGTGCTTTCTATGTCCCTGCTTGCAAGATGGCTGCCAAATCAGGGCGAAATCAGGGAAATGCAATTTGCCTTAAAACATCAGAGAATGACAAGGAAATTTGATTAATTCTAAAGACAAGCAAGGAAATATTAGAGATATTGTTTGTCTTCGTCTCTTCGATAAATGGATCTCCCAACATGCTGAAAAACACTAGGAAGACAAATTTTGCCAGCAATGTGATTTCTTTTTTATGATGGTATTAAAGCATACTTATGTGGTCAAATAGGCTAAGGTTTGCTAAGACATTGTTTGCATTGTGATAAGAGTTGTGTGTGGTATTTACTTAGGTCTGATTTTGAATCAGGGAAATATCAGGGAAAATGACTTAGCTGATTTTGCAGATACCCTGTGCTTTGGGTCTATGATCTATACAGTAGGGGCTTCCAAGCTGTGATGGCTAGCTGGATCTGGCCAAGGTCTATTCTTCTGGCCTGCGGAGACCTTTCTGTCTAAGGATGAGATAATAGGGGGCATCCATTAAGGATGTCCAAACTTAAGGGGAGGGAGGAGGTTAGCAACAATGTAGATAAAAGTGGACAGGGAGAGGGGACTTAGCGATGACAAGATCAGTGAAGTATCTTTTAAGAGAGCAGAGGGCACTTAACCCTTTCGATACCGACGGGACCTCAGTGTCCCAGTATATTCATGGCCCTAAAAAACATAAGTTTTGAAAAAATTCAATTCGAAACCTGTTGGGACATCTGTGTCCCTTCCCACTGGTATGGAAAGTTGGCAGCCATTTTGAATTCTGTGGTATGGAGCCTCACTCTGGATTCAGTTGTCAGTTGTAGAGCTTGATAACAGCACAGCGTCAAAGGTATGTCCTGTAAACGTCAATATTTTACTTTTTGTTATTAGCATGAGCTTCTTAATTTTTTGTCTCTTCCTTGGACATATTACAAGCCTTCTCAGACGGTTTTGCAGAAATATTTTTTGACATGTCTAATGTTATAGTGATTAATGTACCTGGGACTGTGAGGTCCCGTCAGTGATTTGTGAGGTGCAATTTTTTTTTAGGCCAGTATGATTCAGTCAACAAATATGAAACCATATTGGTCTGAATCGTTGATTAACGATTTATTTCTGTTCATAGATAATAATTTACGAAGCTAATGGAGAGGAAGAAGAAGTATACTGTCGAAGAGGCAGCTGCAATCATCCTGAGGGATGTGCCTCTGGACAATGCAGTGAATACAGATATTGAAGATGAATCAGATGATTTAGATATATCAAATGTAGTGGTTTACAGAGCCCCCCTTGAAGAGCCTTTCTCGGAATATGAAGAGTCTTTCTCTGAACATGAGGAATCTTTATCTGAATATGAACAGTCCTCAGAAGAAGAATATGCATCTGAATGTGAAGAACAAAACAATGATATTCAATCTTCTTCACTGGCAGCATCTAACGACACTCATAATCAAACTGAACAAGCTGAAAGCACATCAGGTTTGATGAATACTACTGCATCACTCATACAGAATTACAATGTTGATCAAGATCGAGCATGGCAGAAGAAGAAAAAGTGCGAACTAGATGTTCCATTTGATTCACCCCAAGGACCAGTAATGGATCATTTCATTGACTGTTCAAATGAGGGTGATTTCTTTTTACAATTTTTGGATTCAGAAATAAGAGAGAAGATTATTTTTGAAACCAACTTGTATATAAATCAGAAACATAAAAGAATATCCCCACTAACAGAGAGGGAATTGTATATTTTTTTGGGTATAAATATTTTGATGAGTTACCATACTTTGCCATCATTGACTTGCTATTGGAATAACAGTCAAGATCTCAATGTCCCCCTAGTTTCAAATGCTATGCCTAGAAATAGATTTTCCCAAATTTTGTCTAACTTTCATTTGAATGACAACTCGTCTATTCCAACAGACAACAAAGATAAGCTGTACAAATTGAGACCATTCATCACAAAACTTAATAACAACTTCATGAAACTTTACAATGTCAATGAGCACATCAGTATAGATGAAAGCATGATACTGTTCAAAGGAAGATCTTCTCTAAAGCAATACAACCCGATGAAACCTATAAAGAGAGGATATAAACTCTGGGCACGTGCAGATAATGATGGATACATTTCAAAGTTTAGTATTTATCAAGGAAAACATGGTGAAACTGAAAAAGTGGATGCTCCTAGTTGTTTTGGTCTTGGTGAAAAGGTTGTGATACATTTGACAAGTGATTTATTTGGCAAAAATCACAAAGTCTATTTTGATAATTATTACTCATCTGTCCCTCTTGTTGAATATCTGCTGTCACACAAAGTATATTGTTGTGGCACTATCCGGTCTAATAGAAAATATCTGCCTAAAGACCTGAAATGCGACAAAGCTCTGATGCGTGGTGATTCAGACAGTTGTGTATCAGCGCACGGTATTGTTGTGCATAAATGGATGGACAATAAGTCAGTTCATGTTATTTCTAATTATCATGGGACTGAAATCGGTGAGATAAAGCGTACACAGAAGGATGGCTCAAGAAAGATTTTTAATTGCCCAAAAGCACTCATCAGCTACAACAATAACATGGGTGGGGTTGATAAGGCAGATTTTTACTGTGCTATTTATGGCGTCAACAGAAAGAATGTGAAATGGTGGCATAGAATCTTTTTTGGCCTTATTGACAGAGCCATCACAAATGCCTATATCACATTCTGTAAGGCAACTGAGCAGAAGATTCCAAGCTTGCTCTTCCGACGTAATGTGACACTGGCCCTTTTCACACTTGGAAAACTTCCAAAAATCGGCCGACCACTTGGCACACCTTCTCCACTTCCTGCCAAGAAGCGTAGAAAGGCTACATTTTCTGTGCCAGACACCATCCGGTTAGAAAATCTTGGAGCACACTGGCCAGTTTTTGGAAAGAAAAGAGCCCGTTGTGAAGTTTGTTCACAAGCTAAAGTTGAGTCGAGACCATACAGCACCTGCAATACCTGTAAGGTCCATCTTTGT
>OLMO02000301.1:14445502-14456721 GCA_900291935.2 Cassiopea xamachana | reverse complement strand
GCTTCTGAATTATCAGTGAAAAGGATTTATTTATCCATTTGATAACCTTACACATGTACAGTATGTATATTGCTGCATTAACTAAGTAGTGCTTTGATCATAGAATCTTTACAATGGAAATCGGGATTGATATGTAAACCCAGTAAAAGAGTCAAATACATACGAAGCGAAAAAAAATTACTCCACAGGGGAGTCTCTGGGTTACCTTCCCGGCAGTGTAGATCTTGAGCATCATATATCAATACTGAGTAACACTAAGATTAAGTAACTTTCTATTAAGACTGCAAGTAGTATAATTAGCCATTTCTAATTTAAAATCCTGGCTAGGTCAGCGCCCTGGGGGTCCATGCCACTTTGAAAACAAAAATAGGGGTCCACGGCGAAAAAAGGTTGGGAAGCCCTGATCTACACTGTATATAGGAACCGGGGGGCACAGAGGTAGTAGGGAAACAGGCCCTGCTTATCCGGGGGTAATTTTAAATGGCAAATTTAGCCAGGGGGCAGAATTTATGGAAGACAATGAGATATTGACGGAAATAACAAAAACGTCTTAGGAGATTGGGGACAGAAACAACAAGTGAAACAGATTTTGGGAGTACTGTACCTAATGCCCCCCTCAGTTTCACAACTGTGAAGGGGCACAGGTCCCCATTTGTCATAAATTTGTATGCAAAGTATCCCTTTTCAGCTTATACAGTTGATGTTTTTTTGCTTGTGAAGTTCTCTGTAACGTCATGTTGGCCCCGCTTTGTGAGTGCTTTCTATGTCCCTGCTTGCAAGATGGCTGCCAAATCAGGGAGAAATCTGGGAATTGCAATTTACCTAAAAATATCAGAGAATGACAAGGAAATTTGATTAATTCTAGAGACAAGCAGGGACATATTAGAGATATTGTTTGTCTTTGTCTATTTGATGAATGGATTTCCCAACATACTGAAAAACACTAGGAAGACAAATTTTGCAAGCAATGTGATTTCTTTTTTATGATGGTATTAAAGCATACTTCTGTGGTCAAATAGGCTAAGGTTTGCTAAGACATTGTTTGCATTGTGATAAGAGTTGTGTGTGGTATTTACTTAGGTCTGATTTTGAATCAGGAAAATCAGGGAAATATGAGGGAAAACTACTTTGCGGATTTTGCAGATACCCTATGCTTTGGGTCTATGATCTATACAGTAGGAGCTTTCAAACTGTGGTGGCTAGCTGGATGTGGCCAGGGTCTATTCTTCTGGCCTGCGGAGACCTTTCTGTCTAAGGATGAGATAATAGGGGGCATCCATTAAGGATGTCCAAACTTAAGGGGAGGGAGGAGGTTAGCAACAATGTAGATAAAAGTGGACAGGGAGAGGGGACTTAGTGATGACAAGATCAGTGAAGTCTCTTTTAAGAGAGCAGAGGGCACTTAAAGGTCATTTTATCATCATCTTCCTTTGTTAAAAATTGAAAAATAAAGAGGCCAACAAGAAATAGGTACAGTATGCATGCCTTCTGAAAGAGCATTTATTTTTTCATATCTTTTGTAGCTCTTTAGTTGTTTTCCAACCCAGTGTCCACATGGCTGAGCCCCCCAAAAAACTCTCTTAATTTTGATAGGAGGGGTTGAGCTCCTCTGAATCCACCCCTCCATGGCACCCCTGCTTAACATAGATTGGAATGGAAACAAACTATCTTTGGAACAGAATAGAGTAAGAAGACAAAAACCTATTTTTAGGGGCAATAGTGGAATGGGGCACCAGGACTTTTGCCAATGTGCTCTTTGCACATTTCTCTTCCAACAACTTTTTACTTCAAAAGACAGAATTGTTGTATAAAACTAACATTATTATAGCCATGCTCACTCATAAACATAGGTTATTATTAATATTGTTACAGATAACAAAACTGAGAAGATTTTGCCCCTAGGAAAATCCATCCCCCAAGGTGAGAAAAGAGGCAGATGTTGTTTCTCATATGTTGAAAATATCACTTCTTGTTGCAACTAATTCCTTCATTTCACACAAGAACTCCCAAGAAAAATGCATTCATAAATTTTCTATGAACATCATTTCACTTTCCATTGCAGCATACCATGCAGCTATTTCAACATACTATGGGACTATTTCAACATGCCATTTGACCTCACAGTTAGTAGGTACTATTACGCAATAATCGCTATGAAGACAATCATAGATATATAGGATACTTAAGCTGTGTCAACTGATGGCAGAATCTCTGGGATTAGGTGTTTCACCATGGGAGGGCTAGGGAGTCCCCCCCTGCCACAGCATGCTAGCTCACTGTCTGAATGTTATTAAATCTCTGTTCAGCCCCTTACCTTAACAATGAGGAAACTGATGTAGAATATATGCACTTCATGCGTTTTTTTGTATAAGAAATTGGTCGGTAAGAATCTGCATTTGTATGAAGAAGAGTTCATTGACTTTTCCGCTTATTAATTTGTTTGATTTTTGTTTGGAAAAGATTGTAATTCATGATTTTTATTTGTTTCAGCTTTTTTATGACAGTCAGTATTGATAATTGATCCAGCAGTGCTCAAATTCCGAACAATAAGGCAATTTCAGTCCTAAAAATAAAAAGCCAATTAATAGTCTTGGTACCTAAATGCAAAAATTGTATGTGTGCCAAAATAACAAACTTTTAGCACTAGCACAGAGAAGCTGAATTCAAACCTCTTCCCATGTTTTATTTTTTGGTACATTTGCTTAATTGTACTTAATTGTACACTAAGCAATATCATTCTCCCCTTTATTTTGTTGCTCTATCACCAGGGATGCTGGAGCATGGGGGAGAAAGGAAATACCCCTCCTGCCCACAAAGAGAGGGGCAAAAGTGCCCTTCTTATGCTGTCTAATGATATAATTTTTTCACATTTGTTCTTACATTTGTTCTTCTCTCAGGCTCAACCTCCTTCTATCCTCAGGAATTCATGACTGATCCACAAAATTCAACAATAGTTGGGAGAAAATACTTGTGAAAAGTAACCCTTGAGTTTAAACTCTGATGTAATTATGATGTAATAGTCAATGCAAGTACCCTTCTCTAAGCTTCTGTCCTCCCGGCCCTACTGCTGCTCCACTGTATCTGTCTATCACAATTTTCTCATATTTTACATTTTGGGTAATATTGAAATGAAAGTCTTGCCTTGAGGATGGCCAGCAGGTGCTGATTTAAATTTTGTTATTAAATGGAAACTTGTATTTCTTAACTTTAATCGTTTGATGATTATGATTTTTGTTGTCTTCTGATAGCGCATCAACATGCCTCAATACAGATTGAACTATTTCAACATTAAAGGCAGGGCTGAGTTTCTGCGATTAATTTTTGCACTTGGTGGGCAGGAATATGTTGATCACAGGTTCAGCATGGAGCAATGGCCAGAAGAAAAGACTGACAGTTAGTTTCTTAATTTAATTACTTATAGTGTGCATTTCAGGGGCATCAAGCCACACAAGTGTAGGAGGTGAAGGGGCAGGGGGCTGCAGCCCCCCAAGTTGGGCAGAAGTCTGTCTCACTCAGGCAAATTTTGTGAAAGAACAATAGAAAATTCTGGCAACTTTTCTGCCTGCTCTCCAGCTTCCAGCTCTGTTTGATATTTTGGGCAGAAAATGTACATCCCCCTAAATGTGACTTTCGCCTATGCCCATGTCAAGCCATGTTTGGGATTAAAGGAGCTGAAAAAGCTGCTTTTTATATGTTCATAGTTAACTTTGACGTGCTGGCCAGGGGGACACATGCCCCCCCTGAGAATGACTTGTTAGAGATGCTAAACCAAGAAAGCAATATGTTAACATACTTTTTGACACCTGAGTGGGACCAGTTTGAGGTACAAGGGGTGTCATTTTTCTCAATAATTAATGTGCCCCCCTAGAGAATGCTCTCTCAACACGCTGTTAATAGTTAAGATATTATTTTAATTATTAAGACTTGTAATTAATGTTGTGTTCTATTTGGTTATGAAAGTTCTTGTTATGGGCTCTTTTAAAACAGATTTTATCTGAGGGGCTGCCATGTATACTTAATTGAAAATGAATTAATTAAAGTGAATGAAAGTGGAAGAGTTAAGCCCCCTTCCCTAGGACTCTTGTTTCCTGGGGTTTCTGTATTCAGATTGTGAGAGGTTTTTCCTTAAACAATCAAGTGGTAAAATGCCAGTTTGTTGTTTTTCAAAATATGTTGGAAATGCAGATAATGGTGTAGAATTCAAGTCTCATGAGATAGATTAGATATAAATAGCCATTGTTCACTGCACAGTTATTTAGGCAACTGTTGCCAATAAGTAAAAATTTGTTGGTTTCAATTAGTTATTAGGGGTCAATCAGTAATTACATAACATTGAAATTTGCCTGTTTTGTCACCCTCCCACCCACCCCTTTTAATGCATTGTAACAAATCTAGTACCACCCACCCCCGTGTTATGTAACATTTTGAGTCTTGAGACCCCCTATCAAGCTCAACCTTTCTGTAGTTGCAAGAAAAAGTACATTTTGAAAATTAATATATGTTACATAGCAGAAGAGTTATGACCCCCACCCCCTTTGTAACAGAACTGACCATACGCCCCCACCCTCAAGTGTTGCATCGTTTTTGATTATCCCTTGGTAGCAATTGGATTTCTTACTAACAGTAGATAATTTTGAAATAAAGTGGTTTGTATAGAAATGCTTGAACAAGATCAGAAGAATGAAGTCCCACATGTAACAATGCCAGGACCCTTGATTTTTAACTTCTTTTATTGACTTCTGCCTTGTCAACCTAGACTCAGAGACAAGCAATTTTGCAACTGCCAAAACCGTATACCCATGTGGACATGATCTATGAGAAATATTGACCAACTTAGAGAATGACCTGAATAAAGAGCTCAGATGTTTTAGGATCAAATTGCCACAAATGACGCTTTTCTTTAGCATTTTGCTCTCGTGTGCACCTAGCTTTAGGGACAGTGGATTTATTATATATACTCTTGAGTCCCGAATACATGTCTCCCCCACTTCTTATCAGTTTTTTGAAAAAGTCCAACCAGGATATCCATATTCAGACCCCTCATTTATTATTTTTGACTTTGTTATTTGATTGAGTTTTTGCTTTTTTTACAGCTAAAGCGACTTGTAAAATCCATTCATAGCTAATGAGGATTAGGGAACGTTTTTTCCTACCCCACTTATTCCAACATCCCTAACTTTCCAATCACCCCTACTATTCCAGCCCCCCATCAATTCGTGGCTCAAGAGTAGCGTTTTGTATTTTCCTTCATTAGACATGTTTGCTGTACAGTCTACTTCTCAAAGATAGATTTTATATTTTGTTCAAATTCGAGAAGAACTGTTTAGGGTGGGTTGAAATATCTCCTGCAGGGCCATGTCCTTCTTTCTTTTATGCCATTACTGTGTATTTCCCTTTTTTCATGTCATTTATTATAGGCCATTGTACTGAAGTAGGAAGTGTTAAGTAGGTGTGGCTACTATAGCGCTTGATCATTAAAGGTGTAGTCCACTGATTCCCCTTCCTGTCTGTTATGGCTGGTGCTGCCTGAGCTGCCCCTGCTGGTTATTAGTTTCAAAGTAGAGCTTAGTTGCACATAGGTATTTATGAAATTTTCCCTATAACGTGGCATTTTTCTTTCAGCAAGACGTTACCCATTTGGAGTGGGACCCACTCTCGAAATTGACGATGTTGTCTTGCCTGAAAGTATCCCCATTGCAAGATACCTTGCATCAGAGTTTGGTAAGTTGCCATAAAAGATTGTTAATATTCAAAGACCTTCCAGCATATAATAGAAGCTGTTTAAGCAAGGTGCTGTAGAATTATTTGTTTCGATGTGCCCTTGTAATTTGCATTGAAAATCAACCCTGCTTATACCACAGAATGCTCACACTCTCCGGCCTGCCCACATGCAATGTGTTTCTACAGTCTCTTTGCAAATATATTTATTTCAACCATTTACCCTGGAGACATTTTTGTGTCAAATTACCCATAAAAGTTTCAGATCATACCCACCTCCAGCCAATTTTATGAAATTTACATCAACAGTAGACATTCAGTAGCACTATCAGTAGCAAGTATCAGTTTGAACTGCCTGCAAAGTGGAAAATGACAACAGAGCCATCGAGAAATTAATTGGGTACCTAGTTACACGTAAAAAATGTTAGGAATACCGTAAATCAGTTGCAAAACTGAGTTGTTGGGTGGGAAGCTTATTCGGGGGGAGGGGGGTTAGTTGAAACGCTGGAATTTTCCTTCAAGGTTAGCAGTAAAAGACGCCATAATTTTCTCAACTGAATTAAAAGGTGACGGCTACTTCGCAAACGAAATTTATTAGTCAATAATGATCTTTTCATTATCATCACTAAAGTCGTGTTTCTATTTGCTGCTTTGTCTCCAGTCAAAGGAAGTAATACTGTATAACTATTGTCCTGTGACAGCTTCCAGAAATATGAAATTATTCTGCAATTATTCTTCCCTCGAATATGGCCCCATGGAGCTTATTGGAGAGGGGCTTATTTACAAATATGATTTTTAGATGGGGGCTTATTCGAGGGAGGTTTACTCGGAAGTGGGGGGCGTATTGGAGGATTTGCAGTATTAAATCATTTCAATGCTCTGTTTAGTCTTGAAATCATCAAGTTATGTTTTTGGTTCTCCTAGGACTGTGTGGCAAGAATAATCTGGAGAAAGCCTGGTGTGATATTGTTGTAGATATCATAATGGAAATTGCGAAACTAGCCAAGGAGTTTGCTCCCTTCTATAGAACTGAGAAAGATGATGAAAAATTTGTAAGTTTTGAAATACACATTTCTCAGGTGGTGCAAACGCCTTATTGTGACATTTTATTTTATATTAAAATATATAAAGGGTACAACTTTCAGCTTAAGAACTGTTTTACAAACTGCCCTGCAAAAAATACTAAACATAAACCATCAAAATAAGAGTTAATTATGTACAGTCTTAATTGAAAATAGTAACAACAAACAAAAAGAGTTTTAGAAAATTTACGGGAAAGAAATAAGGCTAATGGGGAAAATCAAAATCGGAAATTGATTTGATGAAAGAGGAAAGAAAGGAGGACATCTTTGTCTTCATGTCCAAGGTATTCCAAAGGTGACAAGGTTTTATGTAAACTCAACAGGTCCTTGGGTAATTTTTGTGTTACCTGCTCCTAGTAGGACGGTGACCATTTTATTTATTACAGAGCATTTGGCTGGTGCTTGCTTGAGGAGAGGCCTTAAAAACTTTTCTTCTCACATTGTATTTTTACCGTGTTTGTTATTTATTTAATTTTTCATAATTTATCTGTGTTCTTGGGCATGCTCTTTGGTTGATAGGATAGATCAGAAATCGCGGAATATTGTTTTAAACGATAAAGATACGCAATTTGTGGTCATGTTTTTATTTATGTACTTTATCAATACAAACTTTGATACATTCAAAAGCGATGCCGCTGGGTGCAATATCAATGTCAGTGGTGAAATCACTAGACAGTGAGATAGTCTTTCGGGTACGCTATTTGTTCTTAGTGTGAACGTAAACCTGACAAGAAAATTACAGCTATACTACTCTTTTGTGCTTAGTTGTAGGGGGTTATATTGCACCTTTGTGAAGTTTTTCACCCCTCATAGCATTTCGTAATGACCCATCCACCCATTTGAACAAATTGTTGGTGTCGTTACTATCAGCAAAACTTTCACTGTCATTTTCATCCAATTATTGATAGTCAACTCTCCATCAAGCAGTTTTCAACGCTTTTCAGGTGGAACACTGTCTACCACTCCATCCAATTTTCACTTAACACCCGCTGTTGGGATCATAAAACCTTCAACTTCCTTCAGGTTTGTTGCGATTTTCCCGGTAGGTCATTTTATTACCACCAATCCACTTTATGAAAATCCAGAAAAATATCCACCCCCTACAATTAAGCATACAAGAATAAATATACAAGAAGACAATGATGAAAACTTTACGTCTAATGCTACATTTAATATTGTCCAGTTTTAAAGAACACAAGCACGTGGCTGAAAACTACATGAAATGCATATATCATTAACGAAATTAAGAAACTTCTTCTTTTTATAAAAGGAGCAGAAGAAGAAAGAGGTGTTTGAGGGAGATATTGCAAAGAAGCTCAATCAACTCGAAGGAATTTTGAAAAGAAACAATGATGGAAGTGGATTTTTTGTTGGTGATGAGGTATGTAGTAGAATTTCATAAATACGGTACTCTTCATACCATCATGCTTAATTTCCACATGTTGATGCGCTCTCTTAAGATTATAGCATGTTCACATAATTACATCAAAGTTTCTTTAGTCATTCTTTGTATACCATGTAAATTGTATTCAAATTTCAGCAAAATTCAACCTTCTCCTTGCCTCCTATCCTTTAGGTTACCCTTTCTCAAAATGTATAGGCTAACCAACATAAACGAAATTTATTAAAAACTGTTGTTTATTAGATTAGGACCTAGTAGTTAGAATATTGTATGTACGCATAAATTCTCAAAAACTTTGACCTTCCCCCCATCCCCCCTTTGTTGTAGTAGGATCAATTGTACCTTGTCAATGTGTTGGTGTGCTTTATTGTATCTTAATTATGTCAATAGTTACGTAGTTCCGGCATGTATAAAGCGCATTGTAAAAGCATTATTAGGAGCCAGCTCTCAGATCTCATCTGGAGTCATACATACTTGTTTTACCTACCCAAAGTAATAGGCCACTTTACGCCTATTATATAGTGCACAGATATACGCTTGATTTTTACCTTTGCCCTTTATGGATACACGTTGTTTTATAAGAAACCAGTTAATAAGCAACCTAGTACTAGACAGCTGGAATTTTAAGAAACTCTTAGAACTACAAGGAAAGAGTTAAGAAACTTTAAACAAATAGCACTTCAAAAACGTTACCTCGTTCAACATAAAGCTGTGAATATGACGTTGCTTTAAAAATTAACTAGCACTGACGCATTTTGCTAGTTGTAGGACAAATAGTCTGCTACATTCACCTTCTGCGTACGTTTTCACAACAATTTAGTTCGCTAAAGTAAGAAACTTTTCAGAAACTTTTAGAACTAAATTGTGGCGGCTAAGTATTAAGAAACTTGTAGTGCTAGCCAGTGAGCTAGGTTTCCTATAAAAAAGTGTGTATGCTGTCTATCAACTTCTATCCTTCCTCCGTCCTAACGTACATCTGATGGGCTAGCATCTGTTTGGCAGGTTGTCTGGTGACAGAGGAAAATTGTATAAAATTGAATAGTTCCCCAATCAAGTGTCATATATTAGCGTAAATATTCCTTTAAATGGTTTCTTGAAGAAGTTCGTAGCCCCTATTCACATATAGCAAACACGAGCAAAACTGCCTCCTTGCATTTGTCTGATTTCTACACATTTAATTTCAGTGTTTCCAGCTTCAAAGGAAACTTCCCATTTTCTATCTTTGCAATATTCTAATTGATGGAGTTTTATTTGTTCTGGATAGTAGAAATTTATTGACGACACCAATGGTCTAATATAGACCATTTGTAATTCACAGTGCTATCTCTATGTCTTTGTTCTCGATGTCTAAAATATATTACACTCGTAATATATTTTAATTTTTTTTGAGCCAGTAGGCCTTACTTAGCAGTAATTACGCTATCTTAATTTCTTTTGCCTACTATGAAAAATTGTTGATATGATATGATTTGGTTTGATTTAATATGATTTGATATGATATATGATACATTATATATCATATATTATATATGATTTGATATGATATGGTATGATTGTTTTCTTTTTCAGGCGACCTGGGCTGACCTGGCGCTAGCAAATTTCAGTGTTCATTTTGTGGGTTTGTACCCAACTTGTTTGGACAAGACACTTTTGCTTAAAGCATTGATTGATCGAGTCAATGAGCTTCCACGTATTAAGAAGTGGATTGAGACAAGACCGGACACTCCGTATTAAAAAGAACTCATTTTTTCTTGTACCATGAACGAGAGATCTAAAGAGAATGGTTTTTGAAGTGAATATTTATCGTTTCCTTTATCATCGTTGAATCTTCCCAGTTGTTTAGTAACGGCTTTTCTGCTCTTTTAAAGCACAGTAATACGAAATTGTTAAAGATCCACATTTTGAGAATTTATTGGGTGTGGTCAGTGCTTAAAGCTACATAATGGGCGTGGCAAACACTAGAAATTGTATGCTACGTAATCGAAGACGTGTTGTTGTAGTTGAGGCAAAGAAACAAGATAGCGTCCTTTATGAATTATATTTAAGTAAACAAAACATCATATTAAGCAGAGCAACTAATCTCATATCCCTCGTTCCTACCCTCACTTCTCGTCATAGCTAGCATCAATTCGTCGAGTCTCTAAATTCAATGAACCACGTGATTTTACCACAGTTGCGCTTGTCAAAATGAAGCACTAAACACGGGGGTATTTAATTACATTACAACACGTTTTATTACATCTTCCTTGAATCCTTTGCTAATTGTATTCCTGTGTTTATGAATTTGGGGGCTTCAATTGGTGTTGGCTTTATGACCTGCTTTCAATCCATAGCTATGAATGGACGTAGAAATCAGGAATATACACAGCACTTGCTCCCACCCCAACTTTTGGCAAATTGTATGTAATTACCCCCTTTTCGGCTTATAAATTTGCCCTGTTGTGCTTGCGCGGGTGCTCCTGAATACATGTGCCCCCCACTTTTTGGATACTTCCTACAGCTCTCAAGAGCACTGCATACAATATCCGAAAAGACATGCCAACAAACTATTTTTCATTAGAATATTCTCATTAGCACCACCATCAACTTCTTTGATTTTCGAAGGTCTAATTGTCTATGGTTTTGATACAACATGGACTCAATTCTTGATTCATGAAAGCCATACTGGTTTATATTTGGCAACATTCCGTGGTTGATGACTTAAATTCATAGCTAAGGCCCATTTTAAACATCGAATTTCTGCCTTGTCGAATTAAATTGGATTTCACGCGGCAGTAGTGGAACTGGTAATTGATGTAAACATTGCACAAAATTTTGCCGCATCTAATAGATCTACCCTTGGCTATCTCAAAGGATGCTGATCGTTAATTCAACTCAATGGAGTTTAGGCATGCTAGCAAAACCAATGAATGAGGCTGTCTCTCTGTGTCGCCCATAGAGATAGGAATATAAAAACACTAGAGTGATAACGAGGCTTGACCGCGTGAAGCACCCCCAGCGCCATTTTGTTGAGGGTA
>OLMO02000301.1:14414222-14425454 GCA_900291935.2 Cassiopea xamachana | reverse complement strand
CTTTTATGAGAAAAAGCTTATGAGAAAACGAGACTCAAATTGCCAAAATCTTAAGAAAATCACAAAGCTCAATTTCCAAAATGAAGCGCTTTTGTTGGGCAAAAATCGATATTTCGTCATTACTATACACGTTGTTTTATAAGAAAAGGTTTATAAGAAAATGAGGCTCAAATCGTCAAAATCCTAAGAAAATCTTAAGAAAATCACGAGGCTGAATTTCCAACATTAAGTGTTTTTATAGGCCAAAAATCGGTATTTCGTCGTTATTATTGCATAGGAGCTATGGATCTTTTATAATCTTTGTTTTGTTTTAATGTATTTAATTAACCTCGCTTTGTTATTTGTCATGTTTGATTGACCTCGTTTAGAGGGACCAAGATCAATTGGACTAATGGCTGAACCTGAGTAGTTTGTCTTTTTATACACTGTTTCAGTTATTGCATTCAAAATGTTGAAGATGAAATTCAAATTCAAGTATAAGATATTAGTAACGAAAGTGCAAACCACTCTAGCCAGTTTATTTCAGAAAAAGTTAAGAAAAATTTAAGAAAATCTCAGGCTCAATTTTGGGAAAGCTAAGAAAATGGAGAATCAGGCAAAATGGCGGTTTTCTTATGAAAAACGCGTATAGCTTCCCTGTGAATCTTCATACCCTCACCCTTGTACAACACGGATAACATGCGTCCATTGCAATAGCCTGTTTGAGTAAGATGACGATTAAAGTATAGACAACATTAAAGTGCTTAAAAAAGAAATGCGTAGTTTATTTATTTCTCCTTGTTCCTTTATTTTTCAATCTTCAATGAGAGGCGACGATGCTAAAGCGACTTGTAGATGAGAAACAGGAGCTAGTTTTGCTGGGGATAAGTAAATTGTGAAAATCAAAGAGGATGCGAGACAAGGTTGTGAATTCTCCTTAGGCTGACGACGAAAGGATATTTCATGTCCATATGTTTGTGGAACGCTTATGCCTCGCTGCCCAAGAATGTATTTTTTGACAGTGCTTCAGGCTCAGCCTTCTTCTTAATTTGTTCTTAATTTTCCACCAAATTTCAGGCTCTTGTTCTTCTAAAGTTGCCTCCATGAAAAGAGTGTATGTCTTAAATGAATAGTACGTTTTCTATTGGTGGACGATTCTTGAACCTAAGATCTTTCTGTTACTATCATCTTTTTTGTGGATACCTGTGATTAGATTTGTCTGGGGTACCACCCCACCCCCTCCCCCGACGACTTACACTAACAATCTTGCAGGAAAGCATGAACTTTTTAATCTTGGCATGGAAACCTAAGAATTTTACTATTTCTTTGTACAGGCACAAATGAAAGCTGACGCTTTTAGTGGAAAGGTTGCGACTAAGTTGGCAGGTCTGGAAGATTTTTTAAAAGCAAATAATGGTGGCAAGGGTTTCTTTGTTGGTGATTCTGTAAGTGATGCTCATCACTTCTTATTGACAAATGAAATGTTCTATTTGATAATACTTTTATATTTTTGAGCACCAAATATTGTGAAGCATTCACTTCTATATTTATGAGCTACTTTATCATGAAGGACGATAATATATAAATAGAACAATAAATGAAGTATTTAAATTCGACAACTTTAAGGAGCTGAAAAAGCAGATGAATCGAAGTTTAGATGAACAATGAGCTTTGTATTATTCGTAAATTATCTTGGCACTATATTGTGCATTGCCAACTGGGCATTGTGGCATCTTTATAACTATATCTATATGCATTAGGAGCCATTCACATATTACGTCACATTAATTTTGGCATTTTTAGATACCCACCCACCCCCTTTCACATTTTGTCACAAATGCAAAACTACCCATCCACCCCTAATGTGTGACGTTAATTATGAATTTCAGTAGGGTATTTTTCTGCTTTCATAATAATGTTTATTATGTCACTTTTGGTATCAACACGACTTCAAAATAGGATTGACAGATTATTTTTCGACGTGAAGCCAAATTTCTTCTAAAAAAGGGCCAAACTTGCTATTATGAAGCAAGATGTGCTAACTATAGAGTTAGTGAAAAATGTGACATCAGAATGCAAAAACAACCCACCCATCCCCTGTCACACTTTGTCACAAAAATCAAAAGACCCTCCCACCTCCCCCTTGTATAACGTAATATTTGAATGGTTCCTTAGACTGACAGAGGAAAATATTACATTTCTGATCATGGAACAACTCACCATTAAATTTGGAAAAAATGTTTTGAATCATTGCTGCTCTGTAACGACTTACATATTATTGTTTTCAGGTGACTTGGGCCGATCTAGCCCTTGCTGACATGGGGTTTAATATGCTTAACCTCTATCCACCTGTATTTGATAAAACACCTCTGTTGAAGGCACTTTTTGACAGAGTCATGGCCCTGCCGAATGTGAAACGATATTGTGCTGCAAGACCAGCTACTCCAGCATAAACATTTTTAATTACTTGTGTATCAAGCACGTCTAATTTGCTGAACTATCATTATATAATGTTACAGTAACTTAGATCAAGAGTGGAAGAAGTTCATCAGAAATTTGAAATGTCTCTTCTTTTTGAGTAATGCTTATATTTGTAAGCTTATTTTAAAATGGCTATGTTGGTGAAGGTTGGTTGTGGGATCAATCGATGACATCATTGTCAACCTGTTTAACTACCTGTTTTCGTTCTTTCCATTGTTGTATAATTATAATCATTTAAAGCCATTTCTCAAATTCCAACCCCCACATTTATTTGGACCCCCCGTTTTTCAAATCTTAGAATTTCTTCCAGCTCCCCTGTTTATTTGGACCCCCCGTTTATTTGGCACTTGAGAGTACATTTTTGTTCAGTTTCAAATCACATGCTTTTTCTCTAATTTTGGTGACTTATGATTTTAAAGGTTTTTGGCATTGCTGCGTTTTTGCTAAATTTTATGTAATTTCTCGGCCTTTTTTCTGTGGCTTCTTTCTGTGATCTTTCCAGCTACAGCTGTTGTGATCTTTTCTGTCATTTTTTCTGTGATTTATTTCTACGATTTTTCCAGTGCAATTTTGAGATTTATTTCTCTGACATTCTCTGTGACTTCTTCTCAGTAATTTTCCTGCAATTTTTCTGTGATGTTGTGATTTTTGTCATAATTATATTGCTGTGTTATTGAAAATGTGTAAGAAGTAGCCATGGATTTATGCTGGGTTCGCACTGTAGATTTTCGTCTATAGATTTGGAAAGTCATCGACAAAACGAAGAATGTCGGCAAGTGCAAACAAAGACGCCGCGTTCGAAGAAAGTCGATGACTCACTTGTCGATGAAGTAGAGCATATTCTACTTCTCGTAGATCTTTGTCGACAGATTGATAGAATTTCATTTTCGTTGGTCTGTTTCCTTATTTTTCAATATCTATGCAAAGATAAATGTTTCAAGCATCTCTTTTTCCATGTTTAATTCATCAGGTACAGGACACAAATAGTTTTCCAACACTAGTTTCTGTAGACAAGTGTCTACCCGACTTCTTCCTTTTTGTTGATGAATTTTTGAATCTATAGACAAAAATCTATAGTGTGAGCCAAGCATTACCTCGCCAACAGAGAGATTCTTGCATCACCAACAACAATGTAAAAGATATATTACCCATTCACAGGGATGTAACTTCAACAAATTTTGGGAGGTGGTGTCATGGATTGCCCTGCAAAAATTTCTTGTTGTCTGTGACTTTCTTTTAGTAACAGTAGTTGATCAATGTTCCTGGGTCCAGTAAGTTGCCCTGCAGAAGCAAATTGTACTACCATTTTTGCCCTGCCAAACGTCTAATGTTAAGGTTGGGGAGTGGATAACTTCCCATACCACCTTTAAGTTTCATCCCTGGCCGAGTGAACGTAGGTTCAGGAATCTTGTTATTATCCGGCGCAAAATAGACTTTTGCCATGACACTTTATAAGCTGTGCCGTGATGCTTTACAACTATTGCCATTGACTTTATCTGTGCGAAAATAGGTCATTCAATTCCATTAGCAAATATTAAATAATATATTTGTCTACGGAGGAGCTCTTTGGTAGGTAAACTAATCAAGAGAGATCCCACCCCCCCACCATTTAGAGCTCAAATAAAAACAAATAAATATTACCATATTACTGTTAAATTAACAAGAACACAAAGATATAAAGATAATACAGTGATAATACTAATACCAAAAAAACACCAGAGATTCCTTAAATTCCATGGAAATGAATAGTATTGTTGAATTGAAAATAATTGTGAAAGTGAGGGGGGGGGAGATGATTGAGTGACTTAAAAACAACTTTTACAAATATCCTTGTAAATCATATCTTTCAGTTTGAGAATTTTCAGTGAAGCAAATACTGGGGATGAAGAAGATGTGCAATCTTGAAAGGAGATAAACCTCAAAACTTTTTTTTGAACTAGGAAAAGGGGTTCTTAATAGGTATCACATGAAAGACCCTAGGTTGTTGAGCCATAGGAAAGAAATGAAGAGAAAATGTTTAATAAAAGGTTTTCAAAACATCCGAGGGGAAAAGGTGTCTGACTTTTAAAACGATACCAGATGGCCCTTCAGTAATAACTGATTTTCAAGGGGCCCTCCGTCTACACTATACTTACATATCTAGCAAAAGAATAATAATTACAAAACATGAATCTTAATTACAATATTTGAAAAGTCTAATTAAAAATCTTACAATAACATAATATACAATTTAAAACCAATGTCGAATTGGCGTTTAGCAATGACAGTTGGTCACGATGCGTGCTGCTCTGTTTTGGAGCCTCTGCAATTGTAAGATGTCAGTGGAATTCCAACAGTCCCAAACAGAGCAGCAGTATTGGAAGTGAGGCTCAAAAATACTAGTATAAAGAGTTTTTACAATTGCCTCAGGGAGAAAATGCATGTCATGCTTTGGAAAGCCAATTGCAAGAGAAGCTTTCTCAGAGACGGATTTTATCTGATTCTTCTATGTCAGATTTTCGTCTATTTGAATACCTAGATACATAGAATTGCATATAACTTCTATATGTTCCTCACGAATAGAAGGTTGTAAGGCTTGGTTTGAAGCCGTGAGATCCCTCTTCTTTTTATTCGTGGTTATTAACATAGAGCGAGTTTTAGCTACATTGAGAGATAGCTCATTCCCCTGGAACCACCTATCGAGCCTCTAAAGTTCTTCATTTAAAACCGTATTTAACTGCATAATGTCCTTGGAAGAATGATAAATACTTGTATCATCAGCATACATAGAGACTTTGGAGTTTTTTACAATGCAAGGAAGGCCATTTATATAGACAAGAAATAGGAGTAGACCTAGGCAAGACCCTTGTGGAACACCTACATTGATGCCATTTATATTTGAATCCCCACCATTAATTCGACAATATTGCTTTCTGTTGCTAAGGTAAGATTTAAACCACAATATTTCCTTACTGACGGCTCCATAATGCTCGAGTTTTTGACAAAGAATTTCATGATCAGCATTATCAAAAGTTTTTTTCAGATCTATAAAAATTAAACCAGTTAAAAGTCCTTCATCCATGCCAATGTACCAATCATCAGTGCATTTCAGTAAACAAGTGGTTGATGAATGCAAAGGCCTGAATCCAGATTGTTCTGATGTCAGGAACCCACCCCGTTCTAGATATTGGTACAACTGGTCATAGATAAGTTTCTCGAACAGCCAAGATAAAACAGGTAGCACCGATATTGGTCTATAATTTGACTTTTCTGACTTTTCACCTTCTTTGTAAATGGCGGTAGCTCGAGCAATCTCGAGCATTCTCTTAACTGTTGTACAAGTACTATGTAGGCTTCAACCCTTCAAAAAGTAACTGATTTGCACGATGCCGTACCCACTTTTGCTTGAATTTTCTCAATTTTTGACAGTTGGGGTGTTACACCCCCGGGCTCTACGTCCCTGTTATGGTATCATAATTTGACTAATTTTTCGTATGTGCATCCTAGGAAATATGGACGTGGCTATAACATGGCCACACACATTGTATGATCTTGCCATTGAACTTCGTGTAACGATGCTGTAACCATGCTGTAACGTTTAGAATTCACTTCCGTCTTCTACTTTGTATTGTTTTATTTATGCTCCGCAGTTTCCGAGCTGCATCGTTCTTCCAAAAGACGATGTTAATTTTGTAGAGTAGGAACTGAAGAGAACCAATGATTTTTGTCTCTTTTGTTTCCGAGTGCTGAGTCATTATCATGTTGCAAGAAAATCGCTCTTGAAGGAGGTTCATGTTGCACTTGCCACGAGTTTTCAAGGCACGTTGGAGCAGCCGTACCAGAGAGCACTGAAGAGCACGGTAAGTTGTTCATGCATGCATTGTTTATCTGTTGACGCATTCCTTTGCAATCGTATCTTTTCTCTCTGTGCTGAACACACCCCCTAATTGTACTTGTGCTCAACTTGACTTGTTGCTAGGAAAGGAAGGGTTTATTCTCACGTGTGATTGTACCTCACAAGGCCATTTAGATGCCAGTGATTTGATGCTTTGAAGCAGGCCTGTCAACCTAGCATTTTCAAGACTTGGAGATTCTGCATTTTTTCTTTAAAACTGCAGAGAGATTTTGTCAAAAATCGGGAGATCACATAAATTTGTTAAGAGAATAAATGGGCGAAGTACCTTAATGGCTAATCTTGACATCGGCCGAATTGGCGCCGAATTAATATACCTGATAAAATAGCAACGAGAGACCCATTTATTTCAACAATATACAGAGCGGGAGACCGGGAGAATGCAGTCAAAACTGGGAGAGTTGACAGGACTGTTTGAAAGCTAGAAAATGTCCTGCAAGCACGTATCTGGAGGAAATATCCTAGAGTGGGCAAAACTGGCCTGTACACAATATTTGGAAGGGCAGACCTCTTGCATTGCTATACACATTTCTATCTTCATAATTCTGTTGGGGGCAAAGCCATGCAAAGTTTTTCATTTGGGGGCATTGCTCCCGTTCCCCCTACAGGTACGGTCCTGTGACGATATCAGCAAGAAAATCTAGAGGGTAGGCAAAGAAGGGCATTTCCAAAAGGAAGCACAGTAATAGTACTGAGTTGGAACACAATGCAGATTTTTACGTTTTTGGTCAATATACTTATTCTGTATATTTACAGTTTCTTCAAGGACTCAAGCAGTGTCCTTATAGAACATTAGTTCCAAACCTACTCTTAGGCCTCAAATAAGTGCCCCTTGCTTACCTTATCTCAAAAATATTTCCACTCTAGGAGAAACCTGGAAAATTCGGTACTGTTGTTGAGTTACCCAAATATGAATGAGATATTTGGCAAGATTCTGAAAAGTATTTTGAGCTTTTTGCATTTTAGCTGGTTGCTACACAGTTAGCCCAAACTTCTGACTCCCTCTCGTATTTCATCTTGAGGAATGTTCAAACCCCCCTGCTTATTAAGACCCCCTGCTTATTTGAGACCTAAGAGTTGTTCATTGATAGCCCATTTGTAAGGCAATTAGAGTTTATGATTTATTTTTCAAGCAGTTCATGAAAAAATTAGTAGGCAAAAAGCATACATGAATTGTCATGTATTGTACAATATAATGATGAGTAATGGAGCCCCTAAAATTTTGCTGTGCCCCCATCATCACTTAGGTTTTCAAAGATGTATATTCATTGTGACCACCTAACTTGCTTGCACTTTCAGATCTCACTATTGCATTGCCACCTCAGTCAGTCTAAGATTTCATTGTGTGTATGTCTATGTTTTATGTTGAAATGTGAGCACATCTGAAAAACAATTTCTATTAAAAGTGTATGCTTTGCTTAATATTGGCACTTTCTGACAGCCAGTGGCATAGCCAGGGTTGCATCTGTGAGGGGGCAAAAAAGGGTGTGGAGCATGGAGGGTAACTATGGAGTTAACTAGAGGTAGGGTTCTATAGTCCCCTCTCATGGCCATCATTGAAGTACCATATGATATGAAGGAAAAGAGAATGATGGGGATCAGGGGGTGGAGCCCCATGGAAAATTTTTTCAATCGCACCCTTTAAATATTAGGGTGGGTATAAAAATACATCCTTTTCCAGATGGGAAAGAGCAGTTCCACTTGCTATTTCAATGCTACTCTCCAATGTATTAATTTTATTGCAGATTTGAGTCATCAGCTACCCCTCCTTGCCCCCTGGCTATTCCTCTGGTGACAGCATTTACCCCAACATTTAATTTCCTGGTGCCAACTTTGAGTATGCTTCTAGTCCAAATAGAAAGCATTCTCCCCAATGACTTCAGTAGCATTGACTGGGGTGTTGCCTGGGTTTTCCAGCAGGTAGGTTGTTTCTTGATATGGGGACTATGTTTTCAGAAATTTGCATATGGACATGCATGCATGCATGCAAGGGCAAAGCTAAGGGAATGATTTGAGGGGTAGACTGGCCAATTTGCTGACAAAGAAGGCTTACCTTGCATTTTATTAGCAATAATACGTAGATTGGCACAATTGATATACTGCAAATTTGTGGGCAAGCTAAACTTTAGAATGTTTGCACCCCCATGCCCCTTTGGCTATTCCCCTACCTGCCTTTCAGTAATTTCCTTGATAGGCTTGATATTTTCCCCAATGGGGGAACTAGCACTCCCTGGTGGAGAGTCATTGTCATCCAGCACTAAGGAGTTGCCCAATACCCTATCAAAGGTTTTGCTATTGTTTCTTTGTTCAATTCAAAACACAGGTCTAACTTTTTCATATATTGGAGACCAAATTACCACAAGTCCTCTTTTCACACAGCTCTTAATTTTAGGAGATGAAGTCTATTTTTAGTACTTTAAGGCTTCTGAACTACCAATTTCTCAACAGGTTTTTTTTTAATCTAATGCAGCTTTTACTGCAAGATAAAAATTTTTCCATGCTACAAAATCACATTTCTGGTTATGGATGTGTAGGAACTCACATGACTAAGTTTCTGGTCATCTGGCATGGACTCTTGTGAACTTCACTCTTACATTAAATGCTATGGGATCATTTATTGCAACTTCCAATCAACCAACATTGTTTTTGTCTAGCAAAGGACCAATGGACATCTTCTGGTGGTGTCACACCCCCAAACCTCCCAATGTTTGGGTCGCTGATTACAGTTTTAGCAATATGGTAACAAAAGGCAACACCCATCGTATTAGGTTGTAAATAGAGTACACAAGCGTGACGTCACGAAGATTTATGATGTCATCAATGGTATCCCTTCTGCGATTTTTAGAAGTTACCCATAACTCTTGGACCCTAATCTTGATATTTCATTTTTCATTTTTTCATTTATATTTTGGGATCATTCAATTAGCACGTAACCACAAAAATGGCAAAATTTGACCCCCCATCCCCCATCGTGCGCGCATGTACGCTTGCTATAACCCCCTCCATTATGTACGTACTCTTACCCATCTGACCCCCTCCCACACTTGCAATGGAAACTCTGTAAAGATCCAATCAATAATTTCTTAGAGAAAAGGACTGTAAAAAGATTTGAGAGACAAGAAGATAATCGTAGCAAGCGTTTTGTAGAACAGTAATGAAAGTCGTCATCAAAGACAACACAATGTGATAAAAGTACCTTGCATATGGGTATATGTCAAAATACATCCAGACAGGGACTTTTTGCGTTCGTACTTTTTTGCGTACGTACTTAGATGTGTTAGCCGCACTTGTACGCATGGCGTACGATTTTGCTCGACCCACTTTCCGCCGTTGTGTGTACGTACTAAATCAATGACCCCTTATTTTCAATCCAACAGCAAAAGAAACAATTACACTCTAAAGCAATACACTACAATTAAAAACAACTGCTATAGTGTAATTTTTGGAGGATCACTTTCGCGACAATCTATTGGGGACTCAACAATTTTCCCATGGTCTCTGAATATAGACAGGCCCATCTGCTGAGCTTCTGGTTGTTTTACGAGATGCTTGAAGTTGAGTTTCAATTCAAAACAATAACATCCATAATTCAATTGAACATTGGGAAGTATTGGCTTATATTTTGCACTACGTTCATTTTGCAGGCAAAAAGTTTTCAGGAAGATGCCTCAGTATACGCTGCACTACTTCGCTATTAGAGGGTATGGAGAATTGGCTCGTCTGATCTTCGCACAAGCAGGACAGAGTTTCACTGACCATAGAATTACCAGGGAGGAATGGCCTGAAGAGAAGAAGAACAGTAAGTAGCGCTTCCCTATAGCAGATCTTTCAATGAGTAAATAGATATGTATTTCTTTGTATGTATCGTTGTAATTAGTTTTCAACATGCCCCCCTTTAAACCAGACTTCAGATCTGAGGGGTCACCATGTATAAATATTTGGAAAGGAAAGGAAATGAAATGGATTAAAAACAGTTAGACCATTAATTACAACTTTCCATTATATATCAATTTATTGTCTATCAATTTCATCTCTCGCCAGCAATGAAATTGATAGTTTTGTGTGCGCCACAAATCAAGCACGCGAGACGTGTTGAGTGGGTGCCTACACGCTCGCGAGCGATCGCGCGCGTTTCATTGGAAGACCTGCTATAGCGAGGCCCATGGTGTAGTATCCAGTGGTTTGCAATATTCATCTTTAAGAATAGAAAGTATTGTTGCAATCTTTTGGGCTCCATTAGGTGTTTGGAGCCTTGATATTATAAAAGTACAATTGATATTTTTCATCCTTAATATCGTATNTTCAAATGTTCTTTTGAATGAAACACAGCAATAGGAAGGTACAGAAAGATAACTATAACATTTCAGTCTCTCAATATAAAGCTGCAAAAACTGATAATGAGTTCAAAATGAAGATTTAAAGTTGGAAGGGATTTGAATGTACTTGTAGCATTTTGATATAGTTTTTCATTTTATACTGTTCATTTTAGTTTTTCGTTGTAGCTANAGCGTAGAGTTGGCGTTTATTGGCTTAAGCTAGTATTCAAGCCTGTAAATAAATTGTATTATTATTGTTATTATTTATTATATTATCCATGGACTGACCCAGAACTCCTCTCTTACTGAAACAACGTTGTATAAAGTATAGCTCTTTTTTATCATTATTATTATGTTTATTATTATTTTCTGTTGTAAGCCAGCCAAGTACAGATTGCCTTTTTAGCGAGATTTGCACTTGTAATACTTAATGAGATATTATATATGAAGTTTGAAAAAAAAATTATTATCATTATTATCCCTTTTTGTCGACCTTCCAGGCTTTCTCTCCCCCTGTATCATTACTGGTGAGCAATTTCGTCCTGATATGCTTCTTTCCACTGC
>OLMO02000301.1:14399623-14414201 GCA_900291935.2 Cassiopea xamachana | reverse complement strand
CGAACTTACTGTGGGTTTTGAAACTAATATTGATAATAATGCAAGTAGAAAATATGAGAAATACCGTAACCTTATACAAGAACTATCGTCTAATTACCATAAAGTTAAATTTATAAACATCTCTATCAGTTCGCTCGATATCTTCGGGAATTCTTGTGATGCTTATATCCAAATGTACAAGGATCTTAATTGTGAAGAAAAGCATCTTAAATATATCCTCAAGAAATTGATAACAATCATAATCCACACTACCTATTATATTTTCTGTATGCGAAATAAGCCATGGACTAATCCAGAACTTCTAACCTACTAACTACCACTATCTACTAACACCCTTTTACTTATCCTTTGTAGCATTGTAGCATTTTATAATTATTGTATTACCAGCAAGCCAAATACAAGTTACCTGTTGTTAGCGAGATTTGTATTTGTATGATTAGATTATAAAGATTATACGGGCAAGTTTCAAATCATTATTTATTATTATTATTACTAAACTAGGCTTTGATAATCAACATCTCAATTTCACTATTTCCAAGCTATCTACTATTGCTATTCGCACGACCTATTATATCTTTTTCATGAGGAACAAACCATAGTGCAACCCAGAGCCTTTCAGTTGCTGAACATGCTTCTGTACTGAACTACATTTAGTGTGCATTTGTCTTTTTTTATAATCTATTTCATATGTACATTTTAAAAAAATTTTTTAAATTTAGTGTATCCTTTTAAGGCAGCCAAATACAGATTACCTATTTAGTGAGATTTATATCTGTAGATTTTAATATGATATATATGATGAAGTTTGAAAAAATTAATATGTACGATTATGTTTCTTCTTCGCAGAGGAACGTTTCCCATTTGGAGTGGCTCCAACTCTTGAAATCGATGGCAAGGTTTTGCCTGAATCACTGGCAATAGCTCGATATCTTGCATCAGAATTTGGTAATGATTTGTTTCCTTGAAGTTTTCCCTTATTCAACGTTGCCCTTTGTAGCATGGCTTAATAATATAATAATAGTAATCATAATTAACTTATTTACAGTAGGAATGAAAGTGTAGCTATTAAAAGACCTAATTAAATCCTGCTTTACAGATAAATACTAAAGTTAGAAGTTAAAATCTAGCCCAATGCTTCTCAACCGGGGTGCACATGCACCCCTTGGGGTGAATTCGAGATACTAAGGGGTGAAATTTTGAAAAAGGGGGAATTGGGGGTGAATTATACACAAAGGGGTGAAGTTGTAATTGGGCAGATGGTTTGGTGTTAGCTGTATAATACGGGTTTCCTGTCATTTCAGATCGTTATAAATCGTGACCTACGGCTAAAAGTAACAAAGCTAGTACCAAGTATAAAAACTCTTGTTGTTCGACATCAAGCCCAAGGCTCGCATTGATAATTATGTTATTTGCTTTTAGTAATAACTTATTACAGACAAAAATAACATCCATTTATGCTATGAAAAAAGAACTTTTGTTGTTAAAATACAGTATTTGTGCCTTGTTATAGTATACACACTATGTCATTATCTTCTAGTTTAATTTTCTATAATATGACGATTTGTCGTGGTGGGGGTGAATAGCTGAGAATTGTTTCTTAAAAGGTTGAAGTGGATCAAAAAGGTTGAGAAGCACTGATCTACAGTTAAATGCATATTAACTGGGTAATTCTATGTCGCAATTTTTACTTTCATTACAAATGACTTCAATCTTCCAGTTCAAAGATACACCCAGTTTTGGAGTTCTCTCGTTCTCTAACTACAACATTTTTAGGATTTGGACATATGTTTAATCATTATCAACAATCCATTTGCTTGTAGCTCGTCATTTTAATAAACTCAACCCTATTCTAGGATTACATGGGAAAAATAACTTAGACCGAGCCAGATGTGATGGCATTGTAGATGTGCTGAAAGAAATCAGAGTTGAGATGAGACCGGTTACTCCATATTTCCTGAAGGAGACTGACGAGGNGCAAAGATTGTATGTAAATTCCTTTTCATTAATTTCGCATGCAAAGAATTCAATTCAGTTTTTGTTTTGTTAGTCACATATTTGTTGAAAGTTTTCCCAGCGTAAAATAGAATGTGATGTTGATTTTTCATCTGTTAATCTAAAAGATACGTTTCCACCCAGCAGAGGCGTTGTGGTACCTGTAGAGTAGGGTGGGTTCAACGATTTTCTGATAAATCTCGAAACATTTATCTTTACAAACAGTAGAAGTCTGAAAATTTTCCGACGAAGCATTAGAATTTCCGAAAATCCGACGATGTCGAAAAAGTTGAGGGAGCGATGGCCCCCCTGCCCCCCTGGCCACTACACCCCTGCCACTACACCCCTGCCACTACACCCCTGCCACTACACCCCTGCCACCCAGTGGTATGCTGAAGAACTTTCTAGGGGTGGTGTGACTGGAGAAATACACTGGCATGCTGCTGAATTTCCCAGAGTTTCTGACAAGCGGGGGTAGTTACGACAGCTTTTACCGACAAAGCAAAGAATGACCGATGGCTTTGACAGCAAATGGGGGTGCAGCACTCTACACCCCTCACCTAGGCATGCCCCTTTTTCCACCCTTCTACTTTCCTTGCCTATTTTGTTCAGGATTACTTGACGTTTTAGATAGAAGCAATATGAAGTCAGAGCGTTTTGAGTCTACTCAAGGCCCTCTGACTCCATTCATCTATAAATGTTAAGTTCTCCTATGTCTATTTGAAGGCACAAATGAAAGCTGATGTTTTTGGAGGAAAGATTGCCACAAAGATGGCAGCATTGGAGGAACTATTGAAGTCAAATAATGATGGCAAAGGCTTTCTTGTTGGTGATTCTGTATGTGATTTTCAACTATTATAGAGCTATTTTCTGTTTTATAAGCTGCTTATTTTGTTTGAAATAATAATTATAGTTATGAGAGAGAATGATGGAATGGAGCGTCACATTATAGAGACTGAAATGGTGGACAAGAGAGCGAGAGGATGACAAAGGATGAGGATGTTTGATTTGATGACAACGAGATTAAGCGTGCGCAATGGAAAATATTTAGGAAATATTGCCAGAGACAGTGAAAAATGGAGAAAAAGCAAACCATGATTCGTCAACGGCAGGTGATGCCATGGCACAAGAAGAAGAAGATTATAGAATATGGGCTTTTGTTTGCGATTGTGTCAAGTTTCAGTTAACGTGCGAGCTCAACTTTCTACTAGAGCAAAGCGAAAAGAAAGGATCTTAAGTTGCTATTGCGTGACAATGATAGTTAGGGAAGAAATCCAATTCTTTACTGTGATATCTCAAAGAACCAAATCAAGCACACGATTACACATGAGCATCACTCCCACCCTTTTATCACACACGAAACAATTTTATTGAACTCAAGTGAAGTAAGCATATATAAGAACCACACATTTCAATATGAATCAGTGGTTTCAAACGCAATTTGCTTGGGGTCCATTGGAGGTAGCTCCTGGCTGCAACCGGGCCGCACAGGGCCGTCGCAGAGGGATACCCTCTGGGGGAGTGTGAACTACATTTGATTGTAAGGAAGGTGGGGGTCTTGGAGGCGCGGCCCCCAAGAAGTTTTTTGAGATCCTCGCCTTTTACTTTGGTTATAAATGTGAAAAACTTCCTTTCTACACCAAAAAGGTACGAAAAGGATAGCAATTCTTTTGATCATCTTTTTACTATTAATGAGCTATTTAGACAAGAAAACAAATAAAATTGTTTGTGGCTTGCAGTCATTAAATTTTGTATTTTGAAATAGTTATTTCATCCCATGCGAATTTGTATTTTTAGGTGACATATGCCGATCTATCTCTGATTGACAATGGATATAACATGCTTGACGTTTATCCAGCTGCATTTGACAAAACACCATTGCTGAAGGGCCTTTATGACAGAGTCATGGCCTTACCGAATATAAAGAAACATTGTGATGCAAGACCAGTTACTCCCATGTAACCGCAACAACATCATGAACCAATATGACATTTTGCTTAGTAATACTAGCATATGGAGTTGGTTAAATTCATCGTTGAACAATGTGTTTTTCATCGTTATCTTGGATTAGTGATTGTTTTCAACGTTTTGCGTATCTTCCTGAGTCTTCCTGTCGGTCTTAACCTTACCTCATCTTGCTTTGTAAAATTAAGGTTAGTATGTGATTGCAGGCTTAATGAATACCTCTCTTTTACTGTTGCAGGGAAGCTCTTTTCCATCAATCACATTTTTCACTTACTCTAGGATTCCCCATTTTTTTTTCGACTGAGATAAATTTAAATACTGAAAAATTGTTATCGAATACATTAAATATTGGGTTGAGTTATTCATACTTTAGAGTTTTAGTTGCGGCTTAAATTAGACTCTCTTCAGGTTTGAAAGTGTTGCAGAGAATTGAAAACCAACATAGCTTATAGGCAACCATTCCTGCGCGTGTAGAATTGAATGAAGAAAAACGTGACTGAAAGAAAAGTCATGGGTGGCCTGAAAGATTTAAATGACATTTTTGCAACGTAATAGACTGCAATGATCAGAAAGCGAGAGGCTGTGCTATTGACCCAGATTTGCTGATACTGTTACTAAATGAAAGTCTTTTCTTGTTGCTTACTGACTTTTTGATGAAACAAACATTTATATCTAGCACGAAAACGCAGTATGCATGCTTTGTGATTATCTTATCACGTCTATGTGCGCATTTTCAGCAAGGGACAATAAAAACTGTTTTTTGTTGTATGGTATATACGGCGCCAAAGTTGGAATTCATTGCATGGTATGGTTCCAGTGGTGGCGCCAGAGAAAAGTTCTGGGGGGCTAGTGCTGTCAAAGTGCCGACAATGAGTGGTGTCAACGAATTTGAACGGATAAAACCTATCGTATCGGCTAAAAAAACTAAAAGAAAAGGTCATGGATATTGTGAAAGTGTCGCCATTGCGTAGGAATTTAGGTGGCGTCGGGGGCTCGGTAAAATTGTGGGAGAGCTGCATCCCCCAAGCTCCCCGGTGGCGCCATCCCTGTATGGTTCAGTCCTGCATGTCCTTAATGTTCTGGTTTTGTCATTTCTTGTGCTTGACACTTAATCGGTAAGGAAAGAACAGTTGTATTTGTCTTTTAATCAATTTAAAGTAAGTAGATGTTATTTAGTCACTTGGAAACCCTCAAAACATGCAATTGAGGCTTAATCTAAGTGAGATTTCTGCAGATGATTTTTGAAAATGGCGGCGAGGTTTGTTGTTTATGCAAAGTGCGTTGTTTCTAAGGAGTAAAAAGTCGTCACCGCAATGTCCCTTTTTCAAGCAAGAGAATGGTGGTCTACATATGCAGGAAATGACGAAGAATTCGATAGTGGAAATCTCTGCGTATCAAATATTGACAACAGTCAGCAGGGCCACGGTAATTTCGATTGCTAGTGCTTGTTTCATTCTGGATAAGGCAGCTGGTGGTATTGCAAGCTCGGATGAACTAATTTACTTTAAGACTGGAGTATCATGCTTGCGAAAGAAATGCAGCATTGGTATACGAATAGGTTTTACATATAAAATGGACATTCTACTACCACCCTAGCATATTGTTTCGTTTTGTTGTTGATAAATATTTGGTACTGCTGTTTCTATGGACAGGAAGCTTGTCCAATATTTTCTCAGAATTGCTGCAGCACAGTTTCTATAAAACTTAACTGCTTTACTATTTGGAATTTAGATCTGATATGCATTGAATAGAAAACTGTGTACGTTTCAATGCTGTGTTTCTATTTCCCTTCATTCTTTGTTTATCAAGTCTTGAAGATATAAGATTGGATTTTAAAAGTAGTGTGCAATGACAATGTCAGATACCAAAAATCCCCCTGGCAGCTCATGTTTCAAAGCATTTTTCACATCTTTTTATGGCACTTTTAGATTACACATCTCTATGATTGAGACCATGTGATGTAAAGCATTTTGCTTTAAAATCTTCTGTTTATGAATGACTAGTTGTTTTTTATCTTGGATATCAAACTTCATTATCCTAACTAAATTGTAATGTGTTTTTTCTCAGATAAAATCATAGTTGGTAGTTTTCATGGCATCCTTCGGATCTTTTACCCCAAATCAAATGGCTTTAAGCCCAGTGATCTGATGGTGGAGACACAGCTGCCTCAGCCAATACTTCAAGTTGCTAGTGGAAAGTTCTCATCGTGAGTTGCTAGATTTCTTTCCCTGTACAAAGTGGTGAATCTAGAATGAATTCTCAAGAACTGATCCATTAAATTTAAGACTCCTTTGAGTCTTATGTAGATTTATGAGTAAATGATATGAGAATTTTTCGTAATAATTTTTCAATTTGTTATGGTTGGCAAGTTCATACATTGCTAAAATGCTACTCCTGGCAATTTCATCTCTTCAAAAATTCATTTGTAAGAGCTAAAATTTTACAGGGCATTCCATAGAAGCACAATACACATTTTTTATTTTATAAGAAAGGCTTTTTCAGCCCAATGCTGAAACTTTCTTAGCCTTTTGATGATTCCACTATCAAAACTTTCTCAAGATTCCCCTAAGCAAAAATTTTTTACTTCAGCTGATTTACACATGCACATTAGTGGAAAGTGAAAAAGTTCCATGTACATCTGAAATGATGATAAATCTTAGTAAATAGCAGAATTTAAACTGTTAGATGGTAGCCAACATTGCATATATAACATTTTTTACACAGTCAAATCTATTTTCAAAAATGTACATACACTTATAAACTTTCTTAGGTCTCAAAATCCAGTACTGAGCTTTTTTAACTTTTTGAGCAGCTAAATACTACTCTCTTATAAGCTACTTTATTATAAATAAAGGAATATTTAATCAAAGAGATTTATGTTTCTTGGGTTTGGCTTCTTCTTTAGGAGTCATGCCTCTCCAGTTTAACCTAACTTTCTTTTGTGGTTGGTTTCTGATTTTCAGAATCAATTAAGATACTCTCTCTAGAATCTTTCATTTTTCAGCTGCCCTTTTGCTCATGCAACTGAATATAACTGCTTTACAATCTTATGATTTCTTTTTTCAGTGGAACAGAAGACCTTCACCTTGCTGTCTTACACCCAAGGAAGCTTGCTGTGTATTGTGTCTCAGGTAACTCTATAAAGTTATATAGTTCTGCTTAAACTCTATTTTAAATATTGAATCTCTCCAACACTTCAGCCATGGGTGCAGCTAAGCTTCATATAGTATATGGCTGGAAATTATTTTGAGCTACAGCACATGAAATATGTGTACTGTGCATTGAATTTGTAGTTATGTGAATTTTTTGTGAATTGCCAATGTTGATTATGTATTGACAACTAAAAGAGGATCTGAAGCTGAAAATTAATTAGGGGATTAAGTTTTTTGAGACTAGCATCCACAGTGGTCTTAATTTCTTGACACTGCGTCTTTGTATTGGATTTTATTGTACCTTGCTACACCATGTTAGACAGCCTGCTCTTAACTAAAAATTTGGTAGTAAATTCTGCACAATATTCAAAAGTTATTTAATACCTGCACCCACAAAATGTACTGTAATTGCCCTGTTACAGATGTTCATCATTTCTTTTTAACTAGCTGTTTCTGGTTCTGTGGAACATGGAAACTACTATTCAGTTAAACTTGTGTATGAACATATTTTGGAGAGAACATCACATTCAATGACATTTGGGCCATTTGGTAATGTAAAAGGTAAAAGGAAGTTAGATTGACATTGCTATATTTGTCATTTATGATTGGTTTATAGGGAGATTGATTCATTTGATTTGTTTAGATGATTTGTTTATGATTGAATGATACACTTTGTTGATGAGTATATTTTTCATGTTTCATGTTAACAATTATTTTGGTAGCATTTGGCTTCCATTATTATTTTGGTCAATCATTAGATGGTTCTTTCTTTTTTCATATTTTTATTTTAGTTTTTTCAAGGTTGGCTTTTTCACTATAAAGGCCTTGTTACACACTAGTTATTCTGCTGTAATCTGAGCCAATTATGAGCAGATTTTGCATACTTAAAACAGCTTTTGCATATTGCAGGATTAACACATCTTTTGATCCTTAATATGTAGAAGCTGCTCATTATTAGATCAGATTACATTCAACGTAATGTGTAGCAGGGCCTTAAAACTTACCTGGATCACAGTTATGAAAGTGAACTTTGTATCTACACATACACCAAGTTTAGGGTACTTTTCAAGTACCTTTTCTTCTTAAAAAATCCTCATGGTTGTATTAACTTTTGGAGAATTATCAGAAGCTTTTAATATTTACAAATTTCTGTTTTGTAGCTAAAGACTTCATTTGTGTTCAGTCTATGGATGGAATGCTGTCATTCTTTGAGCAGGAAACTTACACATTTGGCCGCTTCCTCCCAAATTTTCTCCTTCCAGGGCCTCTTGAATATATTTCTGGAATTGACTCATTTGTCATTTGTTCATCAGCTCGTAACATTGAATGCTACAAGTGAGTGGATGTTTTAATGTCATAAATTCAAGTTGACCTCATAATTACTATTTCTGATAATATTTATGTGGCTCTTAAATAAGAGTTTTTGGTAGTGTACATCTGTGTGGGCTTGAGTATATTCTGTTTCATGCTACCTATGGACATGTTTTTGTAGGAAACATGTCTCTGATACTTCTAATTGTCTTTGATACTTCTACAAAAGGTAATACAACCATGAGAATTTTTAAAGAAGAACAGGTACTTGAAAAACAGCCTAAGCTTAGTATATATGCAAATACAAAGTTCAGATTTACAATGTGTCTTTAAGAAACATGAGGCTGAAATTGGGCAAAAATCCTGTGACTCTACTAGATATTACAAAAATTTTGTGATTCTACTAGATAGAACTTTCATTTCTCTGTTTTGCTTTTCTTGATTATAGTTATTTACATTTATGTCATGTTAATATTTACATTCAAGCTATATTGTATCATCTACTTGGATTAGCTTCCTTTCCTTTTTGCTTATAATAATTCGTATTCTTATTTAACTCTCAGACTTTCATGTACAGTCAGGTGCTTCATTTCCAAGGATGTAAGCTTGTCACATTCTTCTAATCTGAAAATCTGAGAGTGGTCGGCAATTTTAAGGCTTTTTTGAAAAAATGTTGTATATTAGGAAAGCTTGAATCAATTGAAAAATCACAATTGACCTTTGTTACTCAAGACGTTTGAGCCCTTCACCAATTCTTCTCCTCCCACAAGCAATATCTGCCAATGAACGTCCTTGTCACGGAATCTATTCTGTATCCTTGTGTACAGTTCTTTAGGCTCATTCAGGGCATTACACAATTATTTTACAATCATTTGAGATTTTTCTCGAGCTCAGTAGAATCGCATTAGGGCAGTAGCGTGGCCACGGGGGTATGGGGAGGCAATTGTCCCCCCAGTTTTTTTGCCAAGATGGCTTGTCTGCCAAAAAATTCACCTGCACTACGTACCAGAAATGCTACATAGCCTATACTCTTTTCACCTGTGTTAAATCATTAAGGTTTTTATATTGTCTATGACGTTGGCAGATGAATTCTAAAGGAAAATAGAGAGCTTGGTTAAAAAAATTTTCGTTTATGTCCCCCCACTTTTATAGCACTGGCCACGCCCCTACATCAAGGTATCTTCTTTATTGGGATTACTGATACTGTTGGATTCTCATTAGAAAGGGGACCTTTTTTCTTTAAACCACTGAATTTTGACATTTCGTTGTTTTTTCTAGGTACGAATCGATCGCAGTTTCGTCTGACAAGCTAACTCCAAAATCATTGTCAGGAAAAAAGCTCGCAGTAAGTAATAGAATTTGTTTGCTTTGATGTACTTCTCCTGCCAGAAGCTAACCTACCTAGTGAGGAGTGCAACTGTGATGATGGAGGTGCAACATTCCCAATAGCTTATTATTCCGTCCTTCCATTGCAAGCTGCGAGGACATAGCATATAATGCAGGAGAAACACAAGGTCACAGACAGTTCATGTCAGGCAACCAGACCTTTCATCCTTAGACTTCCAACCCACATTTAATCAGTACCCATGTTTAGTGTATACTCTCCTCCAACAAATGTTTATGTTTTACATTCTCATCAGAGGCTACCTTGACAAGTTTCTTTATATATATATATATATATATATATATATATATATAATATATATATATATATATATATATATATATATATATATGTATGTATGTATCTGGCTATATATTTCGGTTAGCCTTTCGGTCACTATCCGCCGTTTCATACCCGGACGAGTGTCGGACGAAAAAAGCTTTCAGTAAGTCAAAAGAATGTTGCCACTTTTTCGTGTTGTAGTAAAGTTCTGTAGTACCAACAGACTATTTAAGTTTCTCTTTGTTTTTTTGAATGACTTTGATTTGGTAGATTGCAGCCTCTTAAATACATATTTTTTTATCAAATTTACAATACTATCTAACTGTCTTTTCTGTCATGGACTTTATCTAGCATTTTGCCCAATATTTTAATTTGTTCCTTAAACAAGCCCTTCTTGAGACTAAGTGATTTTATTCCGTACTCATCTGATGTTGAAATGAAGGTAGAACATCAAATTGCTTTGTAGACTGAAGGAATTTTATTGAATGGATCTTTATTTATATGGGCTCCATCATTTACAACTTTTTTGTTCTTTTCAGCCTGACTGGAGTACAAATATCGGTGAGAATGCCATCAGCATCAAATATGCGAATTTTGCAGGCTGCACGCCGTCGATTTTGATCTTAGGTTAGTTCTATCTCTTGGGAATTCTTTTTCATGGAATTTCTCTCTACCTGCATTGAAATAATTTTTTAAATATTGATAAATTTCCGACGTTATAGGACTGATGCTATCTGGGTCATACGAAACTGTCAATTTCAGCTTGGTTCATTAAAGTGTTGTAACCAGAACAAGGAGCACTAAAAATGAGAACAAACGTGATTTTGTAGTTAAATTTGATTTATGCAAGCACTCATTTCTTTCTTTGTGGAATAATTTGTCTATGAATTGAGGACAGAAGACTGTGGAGCCCCATTGCTTGATCTGGCATTGAATTTTGTGCCATAATTAGATCTGGCATTAAATTTTGTGCCGTAATTAGCATTTCGTTTCTACGAGATTCTTTTTGCAAAAGTAAATTGGAGCACATGCGAGTGACGTAGTGGAGAGATCCTTCTTTAAATTTGCAGGAGGTTAACGATCAAAGCACACGTTGAGCCNCATTGATTAATACTTGTTCACTCTCTAGCTAACAATAATTGGGGGTATGTTGGAAGCAATAGGAATTAAAGGAGGCGATGAAGGGAACTGGTTACCCTACGTCGTCAGCTTATGACCCAGGGAATGTTCTCTCTCTATCAATTATTTTCCCTACGTATGAAAGCTTAGGGAACCCTACTTTTAACTTTTTAGGACATATCAAATATACGTTCATGAAGTGAGATCTAAATTTTTTATATGTTTTCTTTTGAGGTATAAATCGCTAGTGCTTTCTGCATTTAGGTGAAAGATCTATCTTTTCATTGGTGGAAAATGGAACTTTGCACTTCATGAAAAAGTTTGAATACAATCCCAGTTGTTTTTTACCATACGCCAGTTGTAAGTATGGTTTTAGCATCAATTTTCTTCAGACTGTCATTTTGACACTGCATTCTCACCGAATTGCCTCATTTTGGTCTGGTGTTCCATCTGTATATTTTACACCTTGTGCAGAACATCATGTGTTTATATTATTGTTAAATTGTTGCATTTCTGAACATTGTGTGTATTCTGTGCTTCGTGTTAAAAGTACAGACCGTTNTGTTTCATTGCTTTCCCATCAGTGTAAAGCTTTCTGAATTCACCAATAATTGATCTATGTATACTGTATCATTTGCAAAAATATCCCAAATTTTTATGATTTTTAAGTGACTTTTGGTGATTTTTTGTGATTATTGGTGATTTTTCATGGTTTTTGTGATTTTTCTTGTTGATTTTTGTCGTTTTCTTGTTATTTTCTTTTTTACTTGATCTTCTTAATTTCTAATAATGTTTGTGATTTTCTCACAACATACGAAGTTAGCTCGTTTGAGATCCCCTCAAATTAATCAGGAATTTTTTCTCTCAGTAAAAGATGGAAAGTTGAACACATTAGTCTCTTCACACACAAACACATTACTAATTTATGAAGACGTATCATTGGTATGGGCAGCTCAGCTCCCACATGTTCCCGTTGCACTACGGATCGCAAATTTTCAGTGAGTTCTCCGTGCTCTCTCCCGTAATTTGTGTCTTATTTGCTTCAGATAAGATTTTTTTAGCCGTTAACATATTTTTTCCTCTTGTGCAAATTTTCATGATTTTTTGGCATCAACAAATGTGATGCGTCAATGATGTTGATAACAGATATGGCAGCTATAAGGCTAGAAATACACTCACTAATCGTCTATTCTTAAATAACCTTAAATCATGACTGTTCTACATGGCATTTAGACTGATTTAGCTGCTCATTGCTCTACTATACAAGCAAATGAACTCTAACAATGTAGGACTCACATATGTGCTACCTGAAGTACCACCCTCAGTGGACCGTGTTAGAAAAGCTATATATACGACCAGTTGTTAATGGACTTACTTTAGCTGAAAGTGTTGGTATTTTTGCCTAATTTCCTGGAAGTTCCAAAGTCAAGTAACTGATTCATGGTATTGTTTGTTTCGTACAGAGATTTAAAGGCAACTATTGTCTCACTTGATGAGTACGGGCACTTGTATTGTTCTTACATGGGGACAGATCCCTCTTTGTTTGTTGCACCACCTGTGGACGCTAGGGAATTGAACTATGAGGTAATTTGAAAACATTTGTAGACTTAGCACTATGTATTTGATGCTTTTGTTATCAATGGAATATTAAAGAATATCTTTTGAGATGATTTATTGGTATTACTTAGAATCATTAAGAATGTTAGAGTGTCATGCACAAGACGAGGTGGCATAGTGGTTAGAGCGTATGAGTCCTGTGCGGAAGGTCTATGGCTCGAGCCCGACTCGATACCCTAACTAAATGCTCGCTCACTGTTCACCCAGCAACAAATGGGTACCACGTGGGAACAATGGGGAGACAAAGGCGGCGAGGAAAGAAGCTGGGCACCCTACCTCACATGCCGATGGCTCAGGATAAGTGTCCTCTCTAACAAGCACTTCCCTACGTACGAAAGTATACGGAACTACCTTTATGTGTGTGTGTGTGTGNTGTTTCATTGCTTTCCCATCAGTGTAAAGCTTTCTGAATTCACCAATAATTGATCTATGTATACTGTATCATTTGCAAAAATATCCTAAATTTTTATGATTTTTTAGTGACTTTTGGTGATTTTTTTGTGATTATTGGTGATTTTTCATGGTTTTTGTGATTTTTCTTGTTGATTTTTGTCGTTTTCTTGTTATTTTCTTTTTTACTTGATCTTCTTAATTTCTAATAATGTTTGTGATTTTCTCACAACATATGAAGTTAGCTCGTTTGAGATCCCCTCAAATTAATCAGGAATTTTTTCTCTCAGTAAAAGATGGAAAGTTGAACACATTAGTCTCTTCACACACAAACACATTACTAATTTATGAAGACGTATCATTGGTATGGGCAGCTCAGCTCCCACATGTTCCTGTTGCGCTACGGATCGCAAATTTTCAGTGAGTTCTTCGTGCTCTCTCCCGTAATTTGTGTCTTATTTGCTTCAGATAAGATTTTTTTAGCCGTTAACATATTTTTTCCTCTTGTGCAAATTTTCATGATTTTTTGGCATCAACAAATGTGATGCGTCAATGATGTTGATAACAGATATGGCAGTTATAAGGCTAGAAATACACTCGCTAATCGTCTATTCTTAAATAACCTTAAATCATGACTGTTCTACATGGCATTTAGACTGATTTAGCTGTTCATTGCTCTACTATACAAGCAAATGAACTCTAACAATGTATGACTCACATATGTGCTACCTGAAGTACCACCCTCAGTGGACCGTGTTAGAAAAGCTATATATACGACCAGTTGTTAATGGACTTACTTTAGCTGAAAGTGTTGCTATTTTTGCCTAATTTCCTGGAAGTTCCAAAGTCAAGTAACTGATTCATGATATTGTTTGTTTCGTACAGAGATTTAAAGGCAACTATTGTCTCACTTGATGAGTACGGGCACTTGTATTGTTCTTACATGGGGACAGATCCCTCTTTGTTTGTTGCACCACCTGTGGACGCTAGGGAATTGAACTATGAGGTAATTTGAAAACATTTGTAGACTTAGCACTATGTATTTGATGCTTTTATTATCAATGGAATATTAAAGTATATCTTTTGAGATGATTTATTGGTGTTACTTAGAATCATTAAGAATGTTAGAGTATCATGCACAGGACAAGGTGGCATAGTGATTAGAGTGCATGACTCCTGTGCGGAAGGTCTACGGTTCGAGCCCGACTCGACGCCTTGACGGAATGGTCGTTCACTGCTCACCTAGCGGCGAATGGGTACCAGGTGGCAACACTGGGGAGATAAAGGCGGCGAGGAAAGAAGCTGGGCACCCTACCTCACATGCTGATGGCTCAGGATAAGTGTCCTCTCTAACAAGTCCTCCCCT
>OLMO02000301.1:14388576-14399523 GCA_900291935.2 Cassiopea xamachana | reverse complement strand
CTCTAACAGGCACTCCCCTGACTACCTTTATGTGTATATGTATATGTAGATATGTATATGTGTATGTATATGTTGATATGTGTATGTATATGTATATTTACCTGCATGTATATGTAGATGGTCCAGAGTATACAGGACTACCTAGAAAAACAAACATATCATGCACACTACTTGAATTTAGTAAAATCTATTATTGTATATTATAACTTATAATAGTCTATTGCAACATAATATTGTATAGTATGTTATGATATTCAATTTATATGTTAAAATGTAGTATAACAATATAGTGTATAATATAATGAATATAGTGTAGTATAATATAATTTAATATGATTGTATTTTCTTGTCATATTGTCATGCATATTGAATTAGCAAAGTATTTTCGTATAGTTCCTTGCTTAGCTGATGTATCCCATTTTGCAGTCTACACGCTCCTTTCATTACGAAACATTGCAAGTTTCCCCTATATTTTGTAGGCATTGAAAACAGAATATGAACTCAGAATATGCCTTGAAAACAGAAATGCATTTTCATTTTGCAGGAACTTGACAGAGAAATGAAAACTCTTCAGAAAGCTATAAAAGAGTCGACATCAAGTATATCTTTCTGTTAACTTGAGTATATTAGCAACCGTCTTTGTAGAAGTAGCTCAAAGCTTATAGCAATTTGTGTCGATGGATCTCCCTTGCTTAGTTTGTCCAAGAAGGAAAGCACATGTATTATTCATACCTTTTAATGGAAGATCAGGAGGAAGGATGCTTCCTTTAGAGTTTTTAATTCAACTTTGTGTTATGTGCTAGCGGTTACCATAGTTATGCGACTATGGTAAACAAACAGGCAAAGCAATCTTTTGTTGTTTTTAGATGTCATCGTAGTGTATCTAAAATATTGAAACATGGTTTTTTTAACGATAGATAGTAGGGTTCTTTTTATTATTCTAGCTCAAGCAGTTGCTATGCCTAAAGATGATGACCTTTCTATCAGTGTTGAAGTGCCAGATCACATGGACGAAGTTTCGGTAACCAATTTTGCAACTTCAATTTTGTAGTTGAGATGCTTTTCATGGGATCAAGCGTATGCAAGCTTCTAAACCAGTGCCTGATGCATAGCAATGGATATGAAAGCCTAATCTCAATTACCATCCTTGCTTCTTAATTTCATTTTCATTTGTGCTATTTCTCCCCCTTCTTTCTTCAAATAGTTTCATATTTTCTATCCCATCTTCTCAGAATTGCAATACTGTATAAGGTTTGTGTTTATGGTTTCTGTCACTGGAACGGAAATGAAAAATTGATATTTTCAGTGTCGTTTGATAAATTGTTGCTCAAATGGATTTCATTTCACATCTAGCAAGCAGCTGATCTTGAAAGAGACAATGATGAAATACAACCATCAATTACTGTCAAGGTATGGATTTGATTTATCCATCAGACTAAATTTAAATTTTATAATTTTTAAAAATAATTTTTATAAATTTTTGTAATTGCATATTTCTAAATAAACATAGATGGAGTAGTAGATGTTTGATAACATTCACAAATTTCTCTGTTTAGTCCTTCCTAGCAGTTTTCCTCAAATTTGCTTGTGTTGTAATGGGTTTATTGTGAGCTAGATGATAGCTAGAATGTAGTTTCTACTCAACCCTGTATCATCTAATAAAAGTGATGATAATAGATGTTTCAATAGAAGCTTTTTCCAGGAGTTAAAACCCTTGTTAGTGCTTCCCTTTGTGTTAAGACATTATTTGCATAAAATCTTAGCAAAGCATATTCTTCGGACCATATAATCTATTTGCTACAGCACGAAAAAGCGACAACATTCTTTTGACTCACTTAAAAGCTTTTTTCGCCCGCTCATCAGAGTATGAAAACGTCGGATAGTGACCTAAAGGTTAACCGAAATATATATCCAGATGCGGTTACATGTGATAGGATGTGTCTAATTGGCCCCAAGTGTGACCAATTAGGATCTAATACCATTGTTTACTTGAAGAGTCCCAGTGAGAAAGCGTACTCTTTTTGTCTACACAAGACTTGGTTTTGAGTCTTGATGTAAACAGTTTCCAAAATTACTTAAGTGAAAAGACGATCTTGCTAGCCCAATGATCCGAAAATTGTCGTCTGTATATGTTGTGACGCATTCTGGATTTGCAATTAGGTTTCCAGAATGCGCCAAAACATATAAAAATCCAGAATGCGGCCACTCTTGTGGGCCAATTAAACGCAACCTATCATATCTAACCGCATCTGGATATATATATATATATATTTCGGTTAACCTTTCGGTCACGATCCGACGTTTCATAATCTGACGATATCGGACGAAAAAAGCTTTCAGTATATCAAAAGAATGTTGCCTCTTTTTCGTACTGCAGTAAAGTTCTGTAGTACCAACAGACTATTTACATAATCTATTTGGTTGACTCGAGTTTTGGTAGGATCTCAGTCGATTAACAGAGAGGGTTTTATGGCTGTATTAATCAGCATAAGCATAGTTTCAGTTAAGGAAAACGAAGGAAAAAGTGTTTTGTATATTTTTTCGTTTCCTTTAGCAACAGTTCTCTATTTCTGCAACGATTTTATGAGCAAGTTATGGTGTAAAAGTAACGCTGAAGCATGAGCTGTGTAAAGCTGTAAATATATTATTTTCGAGTGCAAGCTTGTTTAGCAAGACTAAGGCTACGTTTACACGGGGCCGCCCGAATATTTGAGCGGCCAAATATTAGGTTGGCCCCGTGTGAACGCTACCCAGGGTTGCTTTCGTAAGCGGCCGAATATTTGCACGCCTAAGTGACCTAATTTGAGGTCGGTTAGCCAGCCCCGTGCGAACGCTGCGCCTAAGTGGCCAAATATTTGACCGACCAAATATTCGGTCGGTCCCGTGGAAACGCTACCTGATACGTACCATGTATTTCTTTGAATGACTTGGATGATGAAACCTCTTTTTTGTATGATTATACAGAACCCATCTATTCCGTTCTCTTTTTCTTTAGGTCACATTATCATGCACATCAAGCACACCGATCGAGAATGTTATTGTAAATATGAACCCACCATTCCCCATAAAATGTGACAGACAATCATTTGATATTCCAATAATAGGTACGTTCTAGTTCTTTGAAGTACTCACTGCAGTCATGTAAGCTCTTCTTGAAATAAAACAAATGCTTTGAAGGAGCTGTTGGACGAGTTGTTGAAGCGAGTTGTTGAACGAGCTGTGATGGAAATACACTTGAAGGATCATTTTTCAAGTGATCGATAACTCTGAACTGTAATGACATAGATGTTTGATTAATTTATGCCTCACTATCTGCAATATGAAGCTTATTTCTTAAAGCAGAATCATGCTTCTGTCGGTAATAATATTGCTTGCTTTTATCAAATAGTCCGGCCTTGTTGATCATCCCTTGGGTGTAGCTTTGTCATGTGATTTTTTTGTTTCTACTTATCACTTTGTAGTTGCATTTGCAGCTTTTTTAAAAAATAAACTAGTCTTCGCATGCAGTTTTAATCATCGAATTTTAGTACAACAGATTTTAGTTTATCAATAAGGTCCCAATTATCCCCTGCAGGTTGTTTTATGGAGACTGGAAGTGAAAAATAGAAAACTCTAAGATGAAGAAACAGAGCTTAGCTATTAAATGATCCGCACCAGATGCTATTCGGTTCAACATTTCAGGGATCTTTTCCATATTTGTGTTAAGGAATCTTCTAAAACAGTCTCTTTACTGAGGTTAGCCTATAAATACTGGCACTTTTACTAGGCAATGGTCCTAGAATTTGTTATCTATCATTTTTACAAAATGCTATAAATTGGCATTAGCGTGACTACTTTTTTTCTAGGAGATCGGTCTCCAACTGTGAGTTATTTTGCTTCCTTTTTCACTTTTGGTGGATCTATACCAGCATCCCTCAATGTTACTGCTACTGCTACTTTTTTCACCAACTCAGGTAACTCAAATATACGATATGTTCTTGTTTGCAAGATGTTCTCTCTAAGATAAATATTGGCTCTAGCTAAAGGAAATCATTAGGCTTTGCTACAAAGTCCTTTCCCAGTACCATTTTAATAGTCTTTGGTATGACTCGGCCGGGGATCGAACCTACGACCTACCAGTTGGGAGGCAGACGCTCTACCACTGGGCCATCACTCGGGTGGTAGGCTCTGCTACAAGTGATTTGTAAAGAAAAAGTGCTCTTTTGATTACAAAAAACATCAATGACTCCTATTAGTTTTATGTTTCAGTCTTGCTAATTTTCATGAAAATATCATTTTACAAGCAAATATGTAAATTGCCTTTCATCCTGTAGGTGAGGAAGTCAAATTGTAGCGTATTAGAGTCTGGAAATTGATATGATTATTTTCATAATTCCAGAAGTGATAGCAATACTGTTAGCTGATATGCCTTCAAATATTTTTTGCATAGCTACGTATTATTTTGCATAAGTAGAAATTGTTTTACATAATTATGAATATTCTGCATAATTATAAATTGTTCTGCATAATTATGTTGTTATTTTGTATTCATTTTTAGACGCCCCAAGAGTGGTGCAATGCACATTCGATCTTCCTTTGTCCTTAATTTGTTTTGGTTGCGCTCCTGTCAAACAGGCTCAACATAAGGTACACCTTTTTTATAAGAAAAAAGTTTATAAGAAAATGAGGCTCAAATGATCAAAATCGTAAGAAAATCTTAAGAAAATCATGAGGCTCAATTTCCAACATTTAGTGTTTTCATTGGCCAAAATTCGATATTTTGTCGTTATTGGATTCGAAATGTCCAAGATGGAATTCAAATTCGAGTATGCAAGATTAATAACGAAACTATAACCCATTTTAGCCAGTTTATGTCCGTAAAAGTTAAGAAAATTTTAAGAAAATCTCAGGCTCAATTTCGAGAAAAGTTAAGGCAATTGAGGGTCAGGCAAAATGACGGTTTTCTTATAAGAAAACGTATATGGATTCTTGGGATCAATTGTAGCAGTTTATTTTAGCTGGCTTTGGATTGTTTGACTTATGTACACCTGATTATTTCCAATTATATTGCATGAGTTGTGACGCCTGAGGGGGCTGGGGCTAATAGTAAATCTTTGTCTTTTGAGCGAAGAAAGATAGAATAGTTTAACTTTTAGCCAAGTTGTTGAAGAGCTCTGAATCAGAAAAGGTATCGATGATGATATACCTCTAAATTACAATCACCTGAATGATTGCATGCGGTCATTGTAGAATTTTGATTTCATTTAAGTGCCATGCTAATGTTACTGCTTGCTTCTCCCCTTCGGGTTCGTTGAATTTACAGTTTATAACTCTCTACAGCATGTCTAATACACTTTTTTTATAAGAAAAAAGTTTATAAGAAAATGAGGCTCAACTCGTCAAAATGTTAAGAAAATCGTAAGAAATTCACAAGGCTCAATTTCCAAAATATAGTGTTTTTATAGGCCAAAAACAGTGTTTCGTCGTTATTGCATTCAAAATGTTAAAGATGGAATTCAAATTCAAGTATACAATATTATGAACGAAAGTGTAAACCACTCTAGCCAGTTTATTTCAGTAAAAGTTAAGAAAAATTGAAGAAAATCTCAGGCTCAATTTCGGGAAAAGTTAAGAAAATTGAGGCTCAGGCAAAATAATGCTTTTCTTATGAAAAAAACGTGTACTACAGGATTCGTACTGAACCTGGAAAACCTGGAAAAAAGGCCATTTTTGCAAAAAGTTAGGGAAAACCTGGAATATTCAGGGATATTTCTGTAATATTTATCCAAGTTAGGGAAAAGTCAGGGAAGACAAATGACAATTTCATTGACTTATGCATGGCTCTTTGCAAAATGATTATTCAATTTGCTGTCAGTAAATGTAGACTTTATCAATTTGCATAGTGCTGTAGCAAGCATATATAGACTACCTATCTATTAGGTTCCATTATCTTTGCCTATTTTTGCAAATATGTGAAATGGGGGTAAGGGAAGAAGTGGGTGTTGTTGACCAAAAGTCAGGGAAAATTCAGGGAAAAGTCAGGGAATAGTCAGGGAATAGTCAGGAAATTTTAATTCAAGAATTGGGTATGAACCCTGTATTAGATACTTCAAGTGCTGGGATCCTCTTTTTAGCTCTGTTGAACCACGATTGAACCTTGTCTGCATAAGACACCATCCATTCCAAGCTCTTTGATCTTTTTTAGCTCACTATTGACACAAACAAAGATCCTGTTAGCCTTGCTGAATTATTTCCTGGTGAGTGTTACAAGAATTGTATTTGGAAAATCTGAAGTAGTTCCTTTGACTCTTCTTCAATTGTATTTGGAAAATCTGAAGTAGTTCCTTTGACTCTTCTTCTTCTTGAATTCAATTCACTTTTAATCTTTCCATCAGAATTGCATTTAATGATAGTATGTTCTGTGTGGTCTTTTTAGATTATATTAAACATACTCTTGGTAGCCATTAAGTAATGAGCTGTCCCTAAGATGAACAGCGTAGTAGCTGCTGGTTGCTAAATTTTCAGAGTTCGTTACTAATGACACAATAGCTTGGCGGTCAATGGGGATGAAGAGATAATAGATCTATTAATGACTGCCCATATTTATAAAATAAAGATACTATATTTCCACTATTGCTATTCAATTATATGGTTGATGTTTGCTTTACAGCCATGGTCCTAATTTGATAAACATTGTTGTTTTTAATCAACATAAAATTTCATATAATATCGATGTCTGTGGCTATTTTCAACAATTCTGATTATGACAGACTCAGCATCCTACCAACCATAATTCCTACTCTACATACTCTTGGTAGTCATTTTCAATTCTAGGGTTTTTTGTTTGAATAACCTCATAAGTTTTAGCTTTTAAATGTTAGAAATTGTGGAGGAGAGTGTCATTCCTGTCTCTGCAATCGGGTTTCAGTACTACAAAGGCCCGGTTGTTACAGTTCTTTCTTCGAAAACATCAAGTAAGTTATAAATTCTTGCTTTTATTTTGTTGTTTATCATTATTTCAAGTTATTCAAAACGAGAAAATTCTGCTGCTCTACAGTTGCTTTTGTTTCTTTCTCTTCCTTGAAAGAATCATGCTTGGTGTGTTAAATATCTTTAATATTTTCAAATAATCCTGCAACAATTGAATCTGTGCCATGATTTAAAGAGAGTGCTGAATTTATGTAAATCATTTGGTTACTTAAAAAGTTGTATGTTGAATTTAGACTGTTGATTTCTGTTTGATTGTCTACGACAAACCTGATTTCCTTTTTTATTGTATGTTGCTGTAGACGCCTATGATAAATAAATATGTATGTATATATATATATATATATATATATATATATATATATATATATATATATATATATATATGAATGTATGTTACTGAAGTTATTTGGCATGAAAGTGAAACAACTCGTTACCACAATCAACCTTGTTACCATGACCAACTCCGTTACCATGATCAACTTCGTTGCCATGATCAACTTCGTTACCACGATCAACTTCATTACCATGATTAACCTCGTTACCATGATCAACCTCGTTACCATGAGGTTGATCATGGTAACGAGGTTGATCATGATACTGAGGTTGATCATGGTGATGACATTGATTATAGTGATAATGATGGTGAGCAGAACTTTAAGTTCTTAAACAAGACCTTTAAGGTTCTGCTAACCATAATCTTCATAATCATCCCCATCACCATATTCCACCTCATCAGCATGAATGATTTCTTTTCTTGCAGATCGTTATCGTTTGCAATGCGATCTATTTGAAGGCCTATGGCCGATTGTTGACGAGCAAATCAAGCGACTCAAATCACATTTCTCAACTAAAAAGGTTTGTTTCTCTTTCTGCTTTTATCTTTACACAAAATCCAAAATTCTGGTGCAATTTTGTAATGGATCATTAGAGAAAACACTTTAGAGTTATGGCTTATTTTCAGCATATTTTCAGCATTCTCTCTGATGCCATTCATTTTCCCTTTATATCCTTTCATCTTTTCCTTTGTTCAGCATATAGTTCTTTCCAATGCTATTGTAGGGCAGCTTGGCGTTTGTAGTCCTAGAAATGACAATTTAGAAGAAATCAAATCTTTGGTAATTAGAAGTCTTTGCTGATTGATAGTCAGTAAGAAAGACTTACAATTTATTTTAATATGATGCAAATTTCTTTTCTTCTGTTTCAGGAAGGATCACCTTTCAAAGCATCGTTCTCAGGACCACTGCCTCTGAATGAATATTATGAATTGATCGATGGTCACTTTGAGGTAACCTTCTTTTTCCTACTACTTCATGAAATTGCGTAAATATTAATCAAATGAGATGCTTCTTGACACAAAAACTAGAATAGCCTTATCTCACTTCTCGTAATTTGGTAGGAGAAACAAATTTTGTTGGAGCACAGACTATATCTTGATATCTTTTCTACTGGTGTTGAAAAGAGAGACATAATTTGTTGATTCATAATATGTAAGGAAAAGAGATTCCTATTGACTCCACTTTACTCCTGCAAACAGGATTTTACGTAATTGCTCATCTTTCATTGCTATTCAAGGGATAATTCCCACTAGTAGATAATTCCTTAATTTCTCTGGGTTTTTAGCAAAGACAGAGCAAGCTACGATTCAAAGACCTTCTTGCTCAGAGGGCACATCAGTTTCGTGTGATTCAACGTCGTTTGTTGACACGGTTTAAAGACAAGACCCCAGCTCCATTGGCAAATCTAGATGTTTTGCTAGAAGGCACTTACAGACAGGTAGGAGTCATGCTCAAAGTTTATTCGGTGTCCAACACATGTATGGGTTATTTGTGACCATTGCTGTACCAAAACCCTCAGTATATTCTGAATTGACCAGTTGTATGATCTGTTTGACGTGATTTGTTACGTTAGATTATCTATTGTTTTGTTTATTGGGGTAGTCCCCTTTTGTTGTTGTGTTACTTATAGTTATGGACGCTGTTATCGTTAGGCCAGCTATAGGTAGACGCTAAGGTACCAATCAACAGAGTCGTATTTAAGGCTTTGTTGTTGAGAATATCCAGCTCATTTCAAATTGCTAAACTGGTTTTGTACTCAATTCTGCTTGTGTTCATAACCAGTGCGTAAATCGAAATCTTATCAATCTTCCTTCATTAGCTTTTAGCACTTGGTGAAGCTGCAGAAGATGCTGAGCGGCAATGTATGCTGTATGGAAATGCTCTTTGTTGTGGAACCAAGTTACTGAATCTACTAATAAGGTATTGATTCTCTGCTCGAATTTCGCGCTATTGATTTCTCAAAATCTAAGCAGAACCAATTAATCTTGCTGTTTTATGTAAATAGCTTCTTTTTGTTGAAGATCTATTTCATTCAGGTCTGCATCGGTAGTCATGTTATGTCATTTTATTCTGCCTGCATCGGTAGTCATGGTAGGTTAACTATTCTGCATTGTTATAGATTGTGGAATGGAATGAATGAAAAGCAGTTTGATATACTTGCTTCGTGTTTGTCTCCAGTTGTCTCTGATGCAGACGACCAGGTATACATGCTTGTATGGCTTCTAATTTTTGCATGGAAAACTTTGAGGGGACCAGTATCTTTTAGTCTGCATTCTTTAGTCATTAGAGTTAAAATATATGCAAACTGTCCAGAGATTAATTGCAATTTCAACGTTTACTTTCTATAATTGGCTTTGTGTGTGCAAATTATGAAATTTTTGTCATCAATAAGTAAGAAAATATATTGCTGGGTGTCATTGTAGTATGGCTAGTTTTTTCAAATGAAATTTGATAAAGTGTAAGAACAAAGCTTTGAAACTTCTTGACATTTGCAGTTTTATTGCTTATAGTTAAACTCGTTTTATACAAGCACTTTGGTGTACTTAGGACGTAGAAGTTAGGCCTAAGTTATCTATGTATTTTTCAGGGCTGGGAAGAAACTACAGACGCTGCAATAACACACTTGTTAAAAACTTGTCTTGCAAAGTCTTCCAAGGATCAATCTGGTATACTTCTGTTGTCATTAGACTTTAAAGCTTGCTCTTCATCTAGAACTAATGTACACCGGTGTGTTTTATAGGGAATTCTACCAGACTTGTGACGAATTGTTGAGGAATCAGGACGACCTTCGAGTTAGCCATGAATTTTCTCTTTCTTGTGATTGGCTACATGAGTTGGTTAGAGTTCCACGCAATCACAATAGATTTTTGTTTGTTCTGCGTTAATCTGCAGGAACCCGCCGAACAGATGCAATTCATTATCTTTTTTACGCGTCCTACCTTAGCACTGTTCATCAACGCTACAAGCTGTCCTCTTAGGTCAGGTAGCTAATTAACTCAAAACGTCTTTTGAACAAAGGAAAGCTAGACATTCAAGAGACTTCGTCACAAAAGTAACAGTCAGTCTTTAGGCCACCTTCTGGATTTTTTGACAAAACAAATTTTTTGACGAAATCAATGTGTATCGGGAGATAGGACACTCATTGATAACAGCTCTTAAGTTGAAGTTTTTTAGTCTTGTATAGAGATTTGTATTATCATTATTATTCAAACATTATTATCGATCGGTCGTTGAGCTACACGCGTGAAGTGCACGACCTGTTGGATTAACATTATTACTACTCTGTCTGGTGTTATTTATTTACGATTTGCTTAATAAGAGTTGAACAAAGTCTACTGAGAATATGGTGCGAAATACAAGTCCAAAATTACACGGCACATGAATATGGACTTTCTCAGTAATTAACTAGACTTTTCTTTTCTAATACGCTTTTTTTATATATTTTTTTTTATTTTTATTTTTGTACCACTGTGACAGCCAATTGTACATTGCCTTATATAGTGAGATGTATAATTGTAATTAGTTGATATATTGTTGAAATGAAAGTTTGAAAAAAAATCTGTATTTATTTTTCTAGTTTCAATTCAGCCACTGTCAATGCCAAAAGATACCGCCAAGCTGAAAAAGCATATTGCCCTCATGT
>OLMO02000301.1:14333458-14365109 GCA_900291935.2 Cassiopea xamachana | reverse complement strand
AAAGAAAGCAGTAGTATGTACTTAATCACTTTGAAATTGAGCTTGGAAAGTTCATAGGCTCAGAAATACTTCAGACAAAAATAGATGCAAGAAAAACCATTTAGAAATAAATTCCAAGACAGGGAAGTATTAAAAATAAAAAGCAAGCATGAACATGAATTCTAAAAGAGCTTCTACAATGAAATGAATACTCAAATGTCAAATTAACAAAAACACCATTAGTGTAATTTGTCTGATGCAAATAAAATAAGATAGGTTGAGTCTGTATTTATGTAGAAAAATGGAAATAAAATGCAATAACTGAGATATAAACCTTTTGAACCTGTAGTGCAATCTTCCTCTTTCTTTATCAAATAAACATGCAGCTCATTGCCAAGAACAGGGGCAACCTAAAATTATAATACAATGATATGATAAACCACTTAAACAAAAATCATTACAGCTGTAGCAATTTAGCTATCATTTCACTTTCCACTCTACTCTTCATTTTTTTATTCATTCATTCATTTGATCATTTGTTCATTTATAATATCATTCATTCACATTTTCATTCATTCATTTATTCATTCATTCATTCATTCACACTGCAGTCCCTTTTTACAGGATAAACTATTCTCAGTAGCAAACACAGAATGATTAACCAACTGAAGGAGAAATTAAAGCTGTTCAATTAAAGTAAACTGGTTTGGGCTGACTAGCAAACTTTTTAAAGCAAAGGGAACCCCTCATAACCAAGAACACAAAACACCCCATCCAACATGACTAGTACTGTTTGCAGTAGAGCCAAGCAAAAACAGCATGCTGTAAAGAATAGCTGAGTTTCTAACCATTTTTGGGAAGACAAAAGCTACTCTCTCACCAATGCTTGACATAGATTTGATACATGAAGTCATGATAATGAGAGTTCTTCCTTTGCATGCAATAAAATATTTGAATAGCTGGAGCTAAGTCAATGATTACCTTTGATATTGCTTCTTCATATTCTTCTAGAACAAAATCAACATTTGTCTAACAAATTTTCAACTAAACATACAAATGCACATTTCTGTGGCATTGCATATTTATGATACTGCACAATTATATATATATATATATACTTGAAAGACATTTCACACTGTCTTGTGATTGCATATTTACATGATATTGCAAGCTTTCATAGAAAGAAAGTACTAAAAGTGTGGCATTTAACACCCCTAGAATTTGATTATCTTTGCTTAAAAATGCCATGATAGAGGAACTGAAAATAGAAAAACACTCAACGAATAGATGTAAAGTCAACAGATAGATGCAAAGACAGGTATAAAATGAAAAAGCATGACTAGACTTCATGAAGCATGTTACTTGTGAAAGGAAGTGCAGTCAAACAAATATTCCAGAAAGGCATGATATTGCACACTTATGAGGCATTGCACTTCTATGTAAAATTCCATATTTTATGGCAATATATAACACAGCGATATATATCATGCATTCACATGGTACTGCCAATAAGTAAGAAAGGATATGTCATATTTTCTAAAATGGCACAACAACCTGTAAGAAATGAAGACAATCTAAAAATATCATTTGGATATATATATATATATATATATATATATATATATATTTATATATATATATATATATATATATATATATATATATATATATATATTTATATATATATATATATATATATATATATATTTATATATATATATATTTGTGTATGTTTTACTCTGACTAACCTGCACTTCCCATGGTAATCTGAAACAAAAGAAAAAAACTAGCTAAGATGGAAAATCAGATATAACAATAAATGTTTATTTCACTTTGCTTATTTTAGCAGGATGGCCCTTCAGGAAGAGCTGTTTTTCACAGGCCCCTTCAACAAAATATACAATAATACTAAAAAGATTATTATCCTACAATAACTACAATAAATACAAACAAAAATAAGCATGTAAATATGTAAATACAAACAAATACTAATCATGAAAAAGATTACTTATAAAATCACTCCCACTACATTCAGACAATAGAATAAGAATGCTAGAAGCATTGATGAGTAATTTGTGAAAAATGCATGAATCTACAATTATCAGCACAAGTGGACTTACCAATTCACCTTCTTCATCTCTGTATTTGATTACATCAAAGCCTTTTGCAAACATTCCACGTATCTATAGTAGCATAGATAATAGTGTAATAAAAACACATTTATTAAATAATTCTGAATTACAAGGTTATAACTCTCAATATTATAACACTCACTGAAGACTAATGAAAGCTAAGTGATCAAATCGTTTTAGTTATGGGTGACAGTGAAATAATTCTATCTGAAAGAGAACCACATGTTACAGACTGGTGTAAGAATCAAAGCATTCTAACCAAGGAGCAAGGGTAGTAGAGCACCCAATTAGGGGCGGATCTTAAGTGACCGGACCACGCTAAATATTGACAATTTATATGTCAATCGATTCCTCTTACCTTCCTCCACCGAAGCAAATGTACAATAAAATAATTAGTCTCCGATACGACATCAAGAAAATGCTTTACATCGAAAGGAACATTTACTGTTTTCAAAGCCCTTTATCTCGAATGCTCTCAACTCGGAAATAGAGCCGAACTGGCTTCGAGTTGTAACCATCTAATAGCATAAAAACGTGACCAACAGTAAGTGAAGGGTATTTTGCCTCTGGTAACTAGCGCAAATGATTTTGAACCTAAAAGAACCTTTTGCATAAAAATACGCAATGCCGTCATGTTTTGCTTCACACAATGTAAACAATTCCTTCTAGCTAGCTAGAGTTAGGCCACGGTATTTCCCCTCCGCTTAAATACAGTGATCAGTTTGGATGTGTGTTATACGCTCTAAAGAAAAAAAGCGCAAAAAGGTAAATTATGAGTATTATGTTACTATAGACAGCGACATAGAAGTCATTAGAAGTGAGAGCTGAGGCGAAGTGCCAACTTCAAAAATGACTACAGAAGAGATGAGGAAGAAGTACTCGTAATAACAAAATGGCGTGAAATTCGAACTTACCGCACTGTGGAATGAAATGAAAGCCATGCTTTTCGCAAGAAACAATTTCTTCGCTTCATTTCCAAAATGAACAAAAATCGTTGTAAAGTCCTTTTCCATTGTAGTGAAAAAGTATCTGTTAGTTTCGTTCGTTATACTTCGACTTGTATTTCGAGACTGTTCTCCAAACGTTATGTTTTGTTTTTGAATAGTTTACGCATGCGTTTAACAGTAAGCAATGGGAATTACTGCCGAATCACAGAATAGACTCGAAATTTTTTACGCGTTACCTTGCATATTTCTCAGCGTATTCTTTTTCCAATGATTCATTAAGGCAATTTCATCATCATTTATAATGGAATACAAATATTGCATAACTAGTACGTAATACTCAATAGAAGCCACTTTCAGCTCATCAAAGCAAATTTTAAGCGATCGCTGATACGCTAGGTTAAATGGTTCAATAGGCTAGTAACTTGCAGAACTGTTATTTTTGATGCAAACGAAGAATTGGAAAAGGAAGTATATATACATCTATCATTTGTTTTACTTTCAGATACGTGACTTTCAATCAAACTCTCTAAAAGAGAAGTGTTTTTATTCTGTAATCATCCTCTTGCCCAGAGTTTTGCTTTTCATCTCTGCAATCGGAGTGAAAATAGCTGAAGTTTATAGTCACGTTTTTCCCAGAGGTAGACATTGTGAGGCAGCTACAGGGAGACTGTGACCTTTCTATTAAAAGGTTTATATGAGTAGCACAATTTTTACTTTCTGCTGAAGCTTCTTTTTCATTGAATGGAAACTCTGCTGTCCATATCATTCGCAGTTTTTCCAGAGAATTAATGGGGGCAAAGGGGCTGAAGTTGCCTAGTATTTTAGAAGAAACACGTGTACTCGAAAGGTACATACATGGGAATATGTGTCGGCTACACGTGTTTTTCATGAGAAAGGTTATACGACAATTGAGACTCAAGCAAAAATTGATTTTCTTCTTAAAAATCATGTATTTGACCTTTGGTTTCACTACTTTTGCCGAGAATTTGCCGACTCGATGACACCTGGGGGTTCTCTGCTCCCCTTACCCCTTTAATAGCCACTACTGGTCCATTTGGCATTTTGGGCAACACGAAAATCATTTGCAGCTTACTTCTATAAATAATGGGGGGAAATGCACCGTTGATAAAACTAGAAATAATTTTTACGCTATGCCGTTTTCATACGAAAACGGTATGGAAATGTTGCGTTTCAGTCTACCATCTACACTGAACTGCTTTTCTATCCTGCATCAAATGAAAACTATTGCATAAGAGAACACTATAGCGTCTACATTATGCTGATGTGTCATTGCGTAATCTGTATTTTAGGCAATTATGTAATGATGTTTCCATAGCAATTACCCCCGCAGCTATTAAACAAGACACCGTAAGCACACTATTGACACGTGGAGTGGGCGAATGTCGGACAATCGGACTATTACGCAAGGTCAATGGGTTACGGGGGAACACGTCACTTAATTTAAAGCAGCAGTGTCTCGTGCTTTCCACATTACTGTACATCTATCAACAGTATGTTTTTACAATTGTATTGACTTCAAAAGTAGAGGACTAGCAATTTCAGCTTCAATTCAACTTCAGTCATCAATCAATCCTAAATACACTTTACAAGATAAGATAACGGTACAGACAAAATAAAATACCGGTACAGCTAACTACTTACATAATGCGATACCACATCCAAAAAAATCAAACTTAAGGAAGACAGGAAAAAACAACTAATTTACAAAATAAAATAGAATGCTGATCAAACTTTACAATATCAAAAGGATTTTGAATCAAAAAGAAAGAATCGATGTTGACTAGCACAGCCATTTATTTAGGAGAAACTTGTAGGCTGAAGCTCCAGTGACCCCCCTCTTCCCTGGTTTCTGAAAGTCAAAGTCCTTTCCCGCGCCCAATGGCGCATAGGGCGGCGCCTATCTCATTTATATAGCCCTAGGCCACGCGTCTGCGAATTCAGTGAAAGCTACAGCGGGGGGGGGAGCTGGTCCACTGGTAGCTCCGCGAGTTTAACTTTCTCACTCCATTCTCATTTGTCGAGCGCCAGGCAGGAAGGCAGTGAGGACCATTTTTAAAGTCCTTGGTATGATTCGGCCGGGGCTAGAACCCATGACCTACCGGTTGTGAGGCAGACGTTCTACCACTGGGCCATCACTCTGGTTCCTGGTTTCTGAAGCTCTTTATTAATTGTGAGTCAAGATCTTTTTCCTCAAGCTCTATTTCCTGCTGCAGCACATCAATGAGCTATAAGGGGTTATTGTTCACCCGCTACGTAATTTCAAATTTACCGTTTTTGAGACCCCCTCCCCCTGACGCAGCGCTCCGTACTATAGCTCTCCATATAAATTAAACAATAGTGTAACAAATCAAGGTACCCTCCCGTAACGGATGAATGATTCCTTGTGTGAAACATAATCGTAGGAAAAGGAACCCTTGCAAACTTCCAAAAGCAAAGAAACTATGATATGGAGTAGAATCCATATCATTCAGGGCAAGTTTTCTGTGGAATACTCTCGATGACAGTGTCATACTGCTAATTAAAAAATGAAAGTCCGGAGCTATACATGGAAAATTTGTACAGATAAAGTAGCTTGCGAAAGTACTTGTATCTTGTTAGGACGTCTCACATGTAGTTATTTACTATTTAGACTCACAGTGCTTGGAGAAGACTGTAGAGGTCTATGTCGTTTCGCGTTTGTATATTAAGGTATTTGGACTCTCAAGGCTTGGAAAAGGTTGAGGGTGCCGTCACATATTAGTTATTCGTGAGATACGTCCAGGGCTCGACTGGAAATGAGCCAGCAGATTCATTATAGTTTCCAGGAAATGTTAGCATATGTGTATATCGATAATTTCTATTCGTTAAATTGTAAGACGCACGTATATGTCCAAAAGTGTTTATATTAGTCGTTAGAAATAAGTTAGGTTGAATATAAATAACACAAACGTAGCAATTCAGTGAAGCTAGGCACACCATAGGAAACCCCGTAGTAATGACTGTGCATGATGCAACATTCTATTCTATTGTTATAGGGATTAAGGCTTATCTACCCTTGCGTCATACATGGCTAGACTAAGCATTCTAGAATAAACTAGCATTACCTTTCTTTTGTATTTTATGCTAAGTAACGATTACTCTATGTCGGCAAAAATGCTGATGCATCCTAACTCAGTATTTCTACATTATTTAAGTGCACCCCTCGTAGAGAACTACGATTAGGAGTAAGAACTTGGATTACGATTACGACAGAGAAGAACTAGAACTATGTGAAACATAAGTTAGAGTTCGTTGGTTCAATGGCAGGGACGCGAGTCACCTAGCCGAGCCATTTGTACAGTAAAGTTGGAATGAAGATAAAGTTCATAGCTATTAAAATGTCTACTCTCTCCACTACGATTCAAAAGACCGCTCGAGCATTCAAGGCATCCTGACCGAATATAAAGTAGCCCACCGAAGAAGAAGGAGAGCATCGAAGAATTCTACGACGACGATCATGACGATCATGATGATGATATTTCTCCTCTTTCTTCTCTCTCTTTCTCTCTATTTCTATATTTTTTTTCCTTAAATTTCACAACAGCATAAAACAAGAACCGCCACTTGCCCGCTTTAAAAACAAAGTAAAAGGTGAGCACGTGACCAGTGCACGTGCAGAATATGCCGGTAATTTAGTATTTGATACATGGTACCAGTCTTTCTTTCCTTTGTGCTCTCTATTGCATCTCATTGTTGTAATAATATTCTTTTTAGTCTGCTGGTACTACAGAACTTTACCACAGCACGAAAAAGCGGCAAAATTCTTTTGACATACTTAAAAGCCTTTTTCGTCCGACACTCGTCAGAGTATGGAAACGTCGGATAGTGACGAAGCAAGATCGTCTTTTCATTTACGTGTTTTGGAATCTGTTTACATCAAGACTCAAAATCCAGTCTTGTGTATACAAAAAGAGTTCGTTTTCTCACTGGGACTCGTCAAGTAAATAATGGCAATAGGTCCTAATTGGTCACACTTGGGGCCACTTAGACGCATCCTATCACATTAATCGCACCTGGATATATTTTTCGGTTAGCCTTTAGGTCACTATCCGACGTTTTCATTCTCTGATGAGTGTCGGACGAAAAAAGCTTTTAGTATGTAAAAAGACTGTTGCCGCTTTTTCGTGCTGTGGTAATGTTCTTTTTAGATATTTATGTATGTAAGTTCGTCATAATTAGTATAAATATACTGGAAGTAAGCCAACGGTAAATAATGAATATGAAATGAAATGAAAAATGAGGAATGTACCTAATAAATCGTAAACATAGCAAGATAAGTAAAAAAAGAGCAATTCGAGGATTGACATTGTTGGATAACTGGTCCATGAATGAGTTGAAAATTTTTAACTCTAAATACAAAGATTATTTTTTCAAGACGACAAAATGCCACTCTCCCTCAAAAGGCAGGTTTATGATCAATGTGTACTCCCTACTATGACCTACGGCTGCCAAACATGGTAAATAACAAAAACTTTGGCTCAAAAACTGAGTTGCACAAAGGGCAATGGAATGAAAGATGCTTGGAATTAAACTCAAAGACAAAGTACCATGTGTAGAAATCAGAAGAAGAACACAAGTCAAAGATATCGCAGACTTCATATCGAAACAAAAATGGAAATGGGCTGGACATGTGGCAAGGTTGCATGACAACAGATGGACACTCAGAGTTACTGAGTAGCAACCCAGAAAATGGAATGAGTTGAAAATTTTTAACTCTAAGTACAAAGACTATTCGTAAATTATTTTCAATAAGCATAAAAGAACAGAACAGAAAAGTGAGAGTGGCAGCTAGAGCATAAAACTTAGTCGCAAAACAGTGAAGAAGTATTTTACAAGATACTCAAACAAGTACAACACGAAGTCTTGAAGCTTGAGCCTTTCATTACTCTTACATCATTTTTTAAAAATCCAGCGCTTTGGAGCCTTAATGTTTTGCTTTAGAGGCCTTTTAGACAATGTTCTCATCAAAAGTGTTAAAAAGAAAAGTTGCACTAACCCTCAGAAAAAAGTTAATCTTTGCGAAAAGTTTTGGAAATCGAGAGTTAGTCACATATGGATCACTCTACATACTTGCTGGAATTACTCCACCCAAAATCAGAAGACTCATTGCTGCTCAAAAGGAACGATACATACAACCAGGAGACGGCAGGCACATGCTCCACTGCTATCTTGAATGCAAAGAAGACTCAAACGAAGGAACTTCTTCGATGTTGCGCAGTGACTGGAATCATGCGCAGTGACTGCTAGAATAAGGCATGGACTGATCATATCAATTGTTGCACAACGCTAAAGAAATCAAAATGGATATTGAACCATTCGAAACCTTTCTAGCAGGACTTAAACCACAGTGGACACACTGGAAAAGCCTAAACAGACTTCACAGTGGATATAGCTGACCTGCTGCCTGATACTCAACTAGGGATACAGTGACAACGCAAGATGCACGTGTGGTGAACTAGAAGCAATGCAGCTGCACAATTAGATGAGAAATGTAAAGTAGAAGATATTCGTGCAACAAACAATGTAGCCTTAGGTACAGCCCTGCACTGGGCCAAGAACATTTAACGTGATAGGAGAGACACGATTATATATTGTCGCATATGTGGAACGTTGCTTCTGTTATTGATTTGGAGTGTGCCATGGCGTAGTATTTCTTCAGCAAATCGCAATTGAATCATCAGTATCTCAGGATCTCGAAAAGAGTCAGTTAGTGTCTTAGGCCTAATTAGGCCTCGTTCAAACGAGAACGAGACGTTGATTTAGAGAGGAGGCTAGAAGTACTCCTGACACTGACAAGGTTTTCTATTTTCAGCAGGTTGAGAAATTTCTAAACAATTAACAAAAGCTGTCCACGTGAAAGTCATAGAAACCGGTTCAAAGAAGCACTATGAATTTTTAACACGATGAAGCTTAACTTTTCTCGTTTTTCATTGTGAGAGCACGTGGCTGTCGTGTTTGGTGTTCTTAAATCTTCGTAATTTACATTCAGTGAATGTGTCCTTGTCGAGGCTCAACGTGCTATCACGTGCTCTCGGTTTCCTGACGGAAGCACTGGCATAAGCTCGTGCCCACTTGGAAAAGCATATATAATTAAAAACGTACCTCATTTTGTGGTACTAACACGAATATAATTTCTTTCATCATTTTCTTTGAATATTTTTAATCTTGAAACATTCTAGGATTCTGAATAATAATCATTCAATCCTAATTTATCCTAAAAAACTGTTTGCACTTAAAGACTTGCTTATCTAGTAAATAGCAAGTAAGGACAGAAGTGGAAATTTTCTACAATACTCCACGTAGGGGATGCTAGGAGAGAAGATGCTCTTCTCCTAAATGAGATAATTCATACCTACAAATAAGCATTCAATGAAAATCAAGGACAAGGAATAGAAAATCAAAATACATCACAAGTTGAATTTATTAGCTGTAATCATGCAGATGACAATAGTGTTGAGGAAGAGGGCGACCATAGATTCCAGTTGCGTATAGAAACAGGACCCCCACTCTAAGGCCCCATTCACACTATATCGGATTCATCTTGTACCACATTCTTGACCCAATCCGATATCAAAATTTTACACTGTTCACACTACTCCGCTCCGCTTCATTCACGTCACTAAGCCTTTTGTTTAGAGGAACTTTTCAAGGCAACTGTTTCAGCTTGAAAATTGATTGACGCTCGAAAACTAAACTGACTGCAGCTCAGAGAGAGCTTCCGGAGCGACGATGTATTGGATTCATGCATTCACACAAGGTCAAAAATGATCCGATATCGAAAGTAATCCGATACATACCACTTTCAGAACGGAATGATTTGACTCCGCAAAAGCGATACTGAACATATCGGATTCATCCGGTATAGTGTGGATGGAAGGCCTGTCTGATATAGGAAGTAATCCGATATGTAATGAATCCAGTATAGTGTGAATGGGGCATAAATTTAGCAATTATTTTTTATGAATTTATGACACTTTTTGCTAAATTTTTAGGACGTTTTAGGACATTGTTCAGCAATTTTTCTGACATTTTATGACACAATTTACGTTATTCATTGGTCATTTGAAATACTATCCTGACAAATCTAGTAAAATCAAGTCACATTTCATCTTTCTTTGTCATATTTCATTTTAAAAGCAACACTATAAAACCCCCAAATACTTGAGTATCAAGCTCAAATACTTCATCTTTCTTTTTCAAAAAGTTACAGTGAAGGTATCAATTGTTTGCAAAACGCTAATGAAATATTCAAGCCACCACTTATATGAAAGATTTTTCGTGCAAATATTTATGATATTTGATGACACTTGGGCACTGTTAATTACATTTTACGACAAAATTTTGAAAATTCAATTTTAATGACGTTTTATGACTTTTTACAAGAATGGGATGCCTGTAGAAATAAGTGACAACGGAATATTGCTGGGGATACCCGATAGCTCCAAATATCAAGCTTCCCCTTTGAAGTGCAAAAAAGTTACTGCTTTGTGCCCTCTGTTTCCACTGCTAAAAGTACTATCAAAAAATGAAAAATACTATAATTTAGTTAAATACTAACTTTCTATTCTTATATTTATTATTCTAATCAGACACGTCAGAGAGGGGGGGCAGATGGGAGCAAGTGCCCCTCCTGCCTTTCACTTAGGGGAGCAGGGGGAGCAAAAGTGCCCCTTTGAAATGCAATAGGATCCTTTTTTAGACATTGATATGATACAAAAGAGATCAAATAAGCTATATAAACAAGCAAAATATTATTGGAAGAGAGAGCAATTTGTATAATTGAAATATAGGCCCTGCTAAAGGATGGAACGAGAATGTCTCAAAGAGGTGCCTTGGATCCCAAAGAGGTGCCTATGCTAGGTGGTGTCCCAAAGAGTTGCCCATGCAAGTCGGTGCTCTTTCGCTCCAGTTGGCCCCCCTTGCCCCACAATCGCTCCGGCGTGCCTGATTCTAATGTCCTTAAGTATTGTAGGTACTTGAAACAATTTCAACTTTAGCTTAAAACTGTGCACTAATTTTATTACTATCCCCTGAAAGTCAAGAGAACTACTGTGAACAAAGATTTTTAGTGAAATGTTTGTGTTCTTACACATGACTGCAACGAGTTGATTAAATATAAAATGCTTGGCTAGGAAGAAGTCTCTAGCATGCACCCTTAGAATCAATGCTTAATTACATGGGTTGAAATCTGCTTTGATTCCTATTTCTGGACGAGAAAGTAAACAGATAATGAAGCTATGCAATTGTGTTAGAGTGACACGTGCAACATGATAACCTACAATGAAATGCATAGTGAATTGTAAAGCTCTGTTAACCTCAAGAAATTCAAAACTTAATTTCAAAATAAACAACATGCGTCTCTAAAAGTTCGTATAAAAATTTATTAGCAAAAATGTTATTCCCTTTACCACAAAAACGGGTACGAAACTATCAAAATATATACAAATGCATAAAAACATGCAAAATATTTCAATCAATATGAACAAGGAAGATAGAAAAAAATACAGTTAAATATAAATTGTTTAGTGATAGAAAATTTCATCGGCCTAGTTTAGCGTTTTCTGCTCATATCGAGGCTGAAATGAATGGAATGAGCGCGGCTGCTGCAAGCAGTTGCGAAGCAATTCTTGATCAACGGTGCGAAGGAGCTGAAGCGACAGGATGAGCTTGCCAAATCTAGCATTATTTCCAGGATGATATTGTCTGGCATAGTCTCCCAGCATAACTTGAGCCTGATCTTGCAAGTTCTCAATGTGTTGACGCATAGCAAGGGACTGTGAATCTAAAAACAACAGGCGTGAATGGAATTGGACGAAAATTTTCAATAACAATTTGGAATGAGAAAATATTGCTAAAACAATTTACGGGTAGCCAAGCAACTGTTTGCTTACGTCGATAGGGAACAAATCTGAAAGGGCTATTTAGAAATATAATCAGACTAACATTTCTTGGGAACAGCAGCTGTATTATGAAAACCTTAGAAGAAGGGCACGATGAAGAACATTTTACATATTTTCAGATCGTTAATTCGACATGCCAGAAATTAAGACATATCCATACCAACATACCGTTTTGATTCGACATTTCCATTTTAGACGTAAACTCCTGGTATGTCGACTTAAAGATCTGAAAGTATGTAAAATATTTTTCGTCGTGGCCCTTCTTCCATGGCTTATAATTTGACTATTTATGAAGAAGGGACAACAGTGTAGATTGAACTTACCACTCGCAAAAAATATATAATCAAATATTTTTTCTTAAACTTTGTTCTACAATAGTTCTTCCTTTATTTGCTCAGTTGTTAATAAGAAATTGTGCAGTATTAGCCATAAATTATTGCAGATATATAAGAAAAATATGAATAAACTGGTATATTAATATTTCAAATGGCATTTTGCAGAAATGTAAGGAGTTTAAGGCGTTATTCACTGCAAAATAATGCATTCATACTTATTAGGTGGAGAAACTGTGAATTTCCCCGCTCGTACTAGATGACAATTGAAAACAAAAATGGTAGAGTGCCTATTGGTTGAAAGTTCAATGGTTGAAAGTGACATCATTGTTTCGTTTGCGGGTAAAGAGCGTTAAGCGAAGGGGAAATACCAGCAGGGGATTAAAACTAATGCCTTTGACCGCAGCCTCTTTCACATTTCACAATTACGTCATTACTAAAGTCTACACCAAAAACGAGGCTTTGACGTAGAAAAACAAGTAGCTGAGTACTTACATGGTTTGAAAAGAGCTATTGCTTTCAAGAAAGCCATCTCATTTCGATCAATTGATAGAGACCTAAGCTTTCTCAACACCAGCTCAAACTTCTCAATCTTTTGCACATCCTCCTTCGTTTTAAATAAATAGATTACATTTTGCAGATAACCAGCAAACACGGATGGGGGGACATCGCTCTCAATAAGGCCTAAAAGAAAAAGTTCTGACCAAGCCTCATCTAACAGTTTTGCCTTGTCTCCACTTGGTAGCTCTGTGAATATAGAGACAGTACAGGGCCATGAGAATGTAACTTGTAGTATTCTGTGCAACGTCTCATAAAGCCTGTCCGGAAAATTTGAAAACGCAGACGGGCTGTCTGGTGGACTAGAAGGGAATATGCTTCCAGCAGGCTCACAATATGTCGGCTTATCTTTCTTAGCTAGGTCCAATAGGGATTCAATTGAATACCCTTGCTTCTTTGGTAGTTGGGGAGGAGGTCTGTTCTCTTTTGGAAACTCTGATCCTGGAGCGTGAAGGAAGTGTGGCATTGGGTAGCCTGGGTTACATTTGATAGGCAAGAGGCTGTTTGTTGACACTATGCGATGTTGCATGCTTTCTTCGATATGTGCGGTTATCATATGCTTCTTTTTCATTGGCTCTTCAGTTTGACTCGATTCCACGTTGAAAAACCTCTGTTTGCGTGGAAGCCTTTCATGTTGTACTGCTGTTTAACAAACACAACAGTAATACAATTTTACCATAGTAATAAACAAAATTGCAGCCATATTAAACATATAACTTATTCACAGCTTTCCAACGAAGTAACTTAAGCTTGACGCCTCAAAATGAAAGCCACTTCTGCCTCTCGTGGTGTATTTTGCACCACATGTCCCCCGCCCTCTAACTCCATTCCAGCTGATGCTAAACAAAAGGCCATTATTGGGAACTGTAAAGACCTTAAGCTATCATCAGATAGAAGGGACTAAGAGAAAAGGTACATAAAACACATACCCTACAAACCTTTTAAAGATATTCCTTGAAAATGTCTGAACCCAGAGGCCCTACCTCAGATTAGCAGGTACGTCATTAATATATAAATGGAGGTGTAAATCTTTGAAAGGACTCACCATGCCTGTTCATCCCAACTAACAAGCATCTTTGATATCTACAAGACTGGCACTGGTTTCTTCTTTTCAGGTCAACAATGCATTTTCCTTGGAACTTGCATACGTATTCAATATTTCTTCTGACACTTCGCTTGAAAAATCCTCTGCAACCATCGCATGTCAGCACACCATAATGCCTTCCAGATGCTCTGTCTCCGCAAACTTTGCACAATGCAAATGTGTTGCAAGTTTCTAAAGAAAGTAATGAAGTGGGTCAGCGAGTGAGTAAGGCTGAGCGCACACTATGAGCGAATAGTGAAGCAACGCGATTTTTTGTTTTTTTTTCAGTAAGTAGTGTCGGGGAAAGGCCGTAGGGCCTATGACAAAGCCACGACAAAGGAAAACTGAGAAAATGAGGAAGTTTAAGTAGAGAGGGAGATAAGATTAAGTTTGTAGATGTTAGATTTAAAAGATGACAAATTGTAGGATTCAGGGAAAGTAGTGGGTGGCAATGACTTCCACAGTTGAGAAGTTCTAGGAATGAAAGATAATCTGTGAGCTAGAATTCGTGGATTAGGTAGTGTAACTTGGAAAGGGTGTGAATAGGGAGAGCTTCTGGTGGCTCGATGCGAACAATACCAATATAACGTCAAAGCAACAGGAAACTGGAGCGACCACATTACTTCTATCTATTCGCTTCGCTATTTTGCTCCTAGTGTGAGCACTCCCTAAGGAATGAAAAATGCGTGCGAATTATGAACATTTAATGTTAGTTACGGTTTACTGATCGGCTTGCCTGTAAAGATGGCTGTCTATAATTACATCCAGCATTATAGTGCGCTGCTTAGGCCATGACGCAGATAACTGTCGTCTTCTAAGAGAATGATGGACCAAGTGAAAGACTAGCTTGTCTGAATTTGTTGTTCTCTCAAGGAATGGGCTACTAGAGGCCAATTGTGCTCCCTGATCTCCAAATTAGATACAGCAAGAGTCTACACGTGACTCATTTTAAGGATCTGAGTAGTATATACATTACTCATCGTTCTCCTCAGGCCCAAAAGACTTGTCCTGCTTTCGAAATTCTATTGAAAATAAGGTCTAATAAAAAGATAGGAAGGAGTGATCACTATTAAAGAAGGCAGTCATGGAAAGAAAGCATGAGAAAAATAACAGTATAGAAAGAAGTAAGAGTTTGAGAATTATTCTTTGGGCCCTTGTGATTGCAGAGAAAACAGATGAAGTCATCGACATAATTGAGAAGATATCATTCATGTTTATCAATACAATATCTATTGTTGCAGGGAGAAAATTCTTATCATTTAAAAGAGACAAAGATGACTTATGCCTATTGAGAGTTCATGTTCTGAAGCAGAAATACAATTTAAATAACACTGGCTGTCTGTTTTCTCAGCCTCGCAGCCAGCATGCATTACAGTCCCATGTAGTTGGCGCTGCGCATGTATGACTCCTTCCTTAGCGAAACCATCTATATAATATTTCTTGTTTGTTTAGATTAGAAACTAGGTATTTGCGTCAGCAACACATTGTTCATTTAGTTCATACACGCGCTTTCTTATGAATCATTTTCCTTGCGTGTATCCACACCCAAACCTACGTAATATTTATACTGATTTATGATTAGGTTTTATTTTAAGAATTCGTGTTTTGAAAAGTATATATAAGAGATAGTAGAAATGAGAAATTGAGATTCGAGAAGCAAGAATCAATGACGCTGCTACTAAAATAAAAGAGTCTTTTTCTTGAGTTTTCTGCTCGAAACAGTGTTCGTAGAACCAGCGAGAACGAGGTATACGAAGGTCTCAATACTGGCAGTTGGAGAGAGAGTCAATTGGCAGCCTCATCTTAGCTATGTGCGACACTATCTCCCCTCCCCATTCCCTATGTCAAGAAATCGTAGTGAAGTACACATCAAAGAAGATACTGCACAGCCAGTACAGCCTTACGATGATATCTACCATTTCTCATACTAAAGTATAGTAATAGAGAACACCACTGACATAATTTTGTTTATGCTCACGATAATCTTCGATAGAAAAACAAAATTCAAACAAGAAAACACGACACTAATTTGTTGTTACATACAGCCTAATCCTTCACTCGATTAATTTCTTGATTCATATACTGCTTACACAAACAAAGCATTGTAGTTTTCGTGAGAACGGAGTGGAGTTTGTGATACCAAATCAAAACAAACAATTAGGCGTAGAATACTGTTTAAAGCTCATGTCCTTATGAACAAAAACTGTTGTTTTTAACTCGTAATTGCAATTTCCACTGGCACTCTTCGTTTAAGAAGTCAACTGGCTAAGATTATCAGTGCATCCAATCAAAATTTTCTTTCCTAGGAATGACAGATTCATCGCAAAACTTCCCTGCTGATCATTCAAAGTATTCTTGCACATCGAGCCACCAGAGGCAACAAAAACTGACAAGAAAACATAAAGAAGACTGACTTTTAAACACATTTTTCATCAATTTTAATATTCTTAAATGCTTCTTGTTCCCTGATTAGAAGAGTCCTAGGAAGGGCGTTTCCATTTCCCCCCGACTTTGATAGTCTGTCATTTGTAAAAGGGAGCACATATGGGGGGTCGTGTGAACATGCGACATCATGTGTTAGGAAAAATATCGCATGGTGAGTTGCGGTGAATGTACGGCTTTATAACAAAGATTTTTGGCTCGGTACTGACATTTTCTTACTGTTCTCATGATTCCAGTATCAAAATTTTCATAAGTCTTTTTTACCAAAAATTTTTGAGTTCAATTGTACTGCGCATGCATATTAATGGAAAGCTAAAAAAAGCTGCTAGATGGCAGCAAACATCACATACATGACATTTTGTGCATAGATGAGTCAAATGTTAGATACATAAATACTGAAAAGCTGTTTTAAGTCTCAAAAATCCAATACTGAACTTCCTTATCATTTTGAGCAGCTGAGTACTACTTTCTTATAAACCACTTTCTTATAAATGAATGCAATAGAAAAAGAATTAACACAAGAGCAAAACAAGAAAGAAGTCACACATTCCGACGTTTACGACCAGAAACACGCTCCTTCACATTTCTGCAGCCCCCCTCAACCAATATCTCAATGTACACCTTTACACGTATGCCTCTTAACTCTGCATTGTTCCAAAGAAAAAACTACTGAGCTAAACAGATACATGTACAGAAAAAGGAAAAGTGCCATATTCTTCAAGGTAGTATATGGCCTGTGACATATCAGGAAGCACAAATAACACCAGGCTGTAAGCGCTCACATAAGCTGCCTTTACTTCGACACATATGACAGAGCATTCTTGAAAATGAATTACTATAAAGAGAAAAACTTCGAAGAATGGCATCATAGTGTCGTTCAACTCTACTCTAGCACGGGTAGGTATATCAACGCAGTAGGAATATCAAATGCTTGGCAACGAGTAAAAACACGGAAAATATATAATTCTTCTTTGAGTTCTGGCATCAAGTGTATGAAATTATATCATGCATGCTATGAAACACGGAACTTCATATAATTTTGATCCAACACTATAAATATATTGTGCTTATGTGTCTGAGTGCATTTCAGAAATGAAACAAAGAGCAGCATGGGAATTTGGTTGGAAGCCAGAAGTTAAAGCTTGACACTTAGCTTCATTATGTACGAAAGTGTTACAAACACACTGAGAAGCTGCAAGCCTTGGGGGTGTAAAATATTTCTATTCTCTTAAAGGTATTTCCTTATAATTGTGTAGCTAATATTGTAAATCTTTAGAACGGAATTTAAAAAAAGAAGTTGTTGGATTCTGAGACAAAAATTTGTCGCATTTTTGGTAGTATTCATTTAGACTTCAATTCAAAGGAAGACACAAATCTCGATAACTGGTTATATGTCTTCCTCGATAACGATAACTCAACCTCAGGAAACACCTCACAAAAAGACTCTTCAGTTCATGAGGCAAACAATAAAGACACAAATCTACCACTTACCATAAATGTTCTCAACAAACGACATCGTGCGTGCACGGCTGGCTCTTCAAATGCTATCTAGTATTTCTGACTTCAGTGAACTTATTTATATATTCCAAAATAATTAATCTTTTGTAATAATCGACCAATAAGCTCTCGAATACTCTGTATCAAACTGCCTCTTTCGAACAAGCGTAAACTACGAGGATTTAGTGTGGTTGCAACAGTAATCGAATTAAATATGTCTTTTTAATCTTGCTTTTCTGTAGAACGTTAAACATTTTTGTCCTCGAAAATTAAGCAAATTATCTGGCTGGTATTTTCACACACTAGTTAAATTGAGAATACAGTATGGATGAAGGCTTTGTTTTTCATTTACTAAATAACCGACAAGTGACCAAAAGTTATCTAAATTTGTGCAAACAAAGTCAGACTGTTCTTTAACAAGAAATGAATTCACGGTCAAGCATCCATTTGTACATTCCATTACGTCACCTGATTTACAAAGTTCTTTATGTATTAGGGATTTCATTCAATTTTGTTCGCGCTGTAATGCATCAAAAACAAACGACGTTGTTGTAATATACTCTAGTACTAGCAAAAAGTTGTGATTACTGGCTGGGAAACGCCCCTTCACCAAAGTTTCTCTTCTAAGAAGAGGTAGATCCACTGCAGCAATCATAAACTTCGTGCTAATACTATAGTGTATTAACAACAGGCTAACGCCCTTTGGCTTTCACTTAAAACTGAACTCTGTGCAAAAGTGAAATTCTGTTGCTTTTAACGAGAGTCGAGGGTATTACCTTACCAGATTATTAAAATACTGATCAGATGATTCAGTGTTGCCTCTAGTGGCTCTTACAAGAATCCATATTTTCTACTTCTACGTGAATGCGAACGATACGTACAGAGACAAACACAATGAACTTTACAGGGTGCGGCACATATTAGCTTCACTCACTTGGAGTAGCAAAAATTTCAACTTGTAGAATGATAAGAAGTGCTACGCAGTTGCTTTTGTAAGAGAAATTATTTAAGAAACCTGGCTCTAAAGCTTTGCAATGTTTAGAAAACTCATGGTGCTACAGAAAAAAGAAGCTTCAGAACTCTGAAGTCTGTTATGCTCTTGCTGAAAAAAGAGCAATGAAATCTTTACCAAAAATGGGCATCACAATGTAGTTGAGTGCACTCGATTTTCTTGTAGATTTAGGCAACTATTAGCACATTTTTAGATCCAGCCTCAAGCCAAAGAAACTGGGGTTTGGGTTTGGTTTCTTATAAAAAATCATGACTACTGTGGAAATAGAATAGGAGTTTTCATACGATAGAAAACCTATGTATACAATGGCAAAACCATGCATGGAACAGTAAAAAACATGTCAATAAAAAGTAAGATCATGAATACAGTGACAAAACCATGTATTCAATGGTAATACAACGAATACAATTGTACACCATGAGTGGAATGGTAAAAACATTAACAAAGTGGTAAAGCCATGCATACAATAGCAAAGCGATGAATTGAAAGACAAAAGCCATGAATACAGTGGTTACATTATGAATACAGTGGCAAAACCATGTATACAATGGTGGGCCTATCAATAAAACGGTAAAACCAAGCAGGGGCGGTACCAGCCATCACAGACTTGGGGGATTTTTGTGCCATGCCCTAAAATTATTACGCAGTCTGGTTGCCACACCCACTTCAAAATCTTGCTTGAGTTCGCTCACCCCACCCCCCTACATTTTCTCATAGAATTTAGACGAATTAGATAATTGATCTTGGTGAGAAGTGGTGGGTATGTCTCCCACAATCCCCCGTTGCACCGCTACTGAAACCAAGTGCCCAGCGGAAATATCATAAACAAAACTATGAATTTAGTAGTAGAACCATGTATAAAATGGTAAAACCATGAATACAGTGGCAAAAGCAGGTATACAATGGAAAAAACATGTGTATGGGTGAGTATATGAACCTGTTTAGCAAGTAAAGAAAACCCAAACCATATAGGTAACTTGCAATTTCATATTGAGGAGGAATACTGTACTTCTATAACACACACACACACACACACACTCATTCACTCACCCATTTATTCACTCACTTACTCACTGTCTCTGCCCACCACTGTTTTTTCTCTCTGCCCACCTCTGTTTTTTTCATTCTTTCTATCTTTCTCTTTCTCTTCCTCGTTTTCTACTCTCTCTCTCTCTCTCTCTCTCTCTCTCTCTCTCTCTCTCTCTCTCTCTCTCTCTCTCTCTCTCTCTCTCTAGCTCTCATTATTTCTGTCTCTCCTCTCCCTCCAGCTACTAACCATGTGTGTCTGTTTGTGTTCGGGAGGTCCACGTAAAACACTTGTTTGATTTTCCCAGGTATGAACAATCGCACAACCACTTCTTAATGAACACGAAGTTTTAGCCCTAAGACTTTCTAAAAGACCAATCTACTCCTTTCCGATGTTCTTTATATGTAAATTAATTAGCTTCCATTCCGTTACCTTAGCGTAATTAATTGTGAAAGCCACGTTGGAAAACCAAAACTAACACAGCAATTTCTCACAGGCTACTTAAGTACTGCGGTCAGCACTTCTAATCAAGAATCAATTTTGACTCAATCGAAATCGTGCTTATAACATTTATTCGTACTTTGTAAAATTTTTCACACAGTTAATCAAGCAAAACAATATATTTTTTTATTTATCTTTTGAGGAACCATGAGAGAGGAGAACCAATAAAGTCAACTGAAAATGAATGAACTCTGTTGATACAAACTTTGATAGAAGTTTTTCACTAGGTCCTTGTAAGCAAGGCGTGTCTAATAGATTGGGTGGACACTCCAAATCAGATACTGTACAATAATTGTCTCTCAAAATCATTCACGTTACTCTTCCCTTCCATTTTGACTCCATCTCTTTAACTAATTACGATCACCGTTAATTTTGACCAGTAATATGCTACATTCCTCCGACAATTTTATTCTACAAACACAAGCATTGTTTATTTATCGACAAGATGGCGGGCATTTGTTTAACTCAAAAAAATCTCAAGATGAATACTTTGTTTCATTACTCTTCATTGTCCTACAATTGTGCATTGACAAACAGATATCATGAGAATTTAGCTTGCAAGACGGTAATACAAAGTGAGCTATTCATTTGCACCCTAAACATATTTCCTGTGCGGAAAGACTACGGTTCGAGTCCGACTCGAGGCTGAATGCTTGCTCACTGTTCATCCAGCAGTGAGTTGGTAGCTGGTGGCAATACTGGGGAGATAAAAGCGATGAGGAAAGAAACTGGGCATCCTACCTCAAATGCAGATGGGTAAGGATATATGTGCCCTCTAAAAGACACTACACACGAAGGTATACAGCAAAAGTCCGCATATACAAACATAAAGTAAAGTAAAGGTAGTCCCCGTATACTTTCGTACGCAGTGGAGTGCCTGTTAGAGAGGAAACTTATGCCGAGCCATCGGCATGTGAGGTAGGGTGGCCAGTTCCTTTCCTCGCAGCCTTTATCTCCCCAATGTTCTTACTGGGTACCCATTTGCTGCTGGGTGAACAGTGAGCGAGCTTATAGTCTGGGCATCGAGTCGGGCTCGACAGTAGACCTTCCGCATTGGAGGCATGCGCTCTAACCACTGTGCTACCTCGCTCATTATACGAACATATAATTCTGAATTGAGCCTGTTCAATTTTTATACAGTGAGGCAATTTCAGTTATCAGGGTGCTGGTTCTTTATGCAGGGTCCAAAAAATTCTTGCTAAGAAAGCCTTAAGGAAGTTTTGATACTGGAATCGTGGAAAAGTTAAGACAGTTTCGGCCCCGGATCAAAAATGGAAAGAATCCACCTGTAGCCATTAGGTAGAAAGGTGACAATATAATTCGGGTATTTGATTCCACAGCAACAACAGACAGCCTAATCAGATACATGTTAGACAAGCTAATTAAATGCATGTTAAAAACAGCTGCATAATCTCGTATCAGGTATGAAGCTCGTAACGGTAAATTGCATGCATTGTCGAAGTTACACTGGCACATCTATTTATGCCATTTTATAGACAAGCCATTCCAACATAAACTAACGATGCATAATGGCACGCAAGAGTATTGCTGGAGTTAAGCTATTGGTATTTTGCACAGCACGCGCCAGTCGCTGTGAAGTGTCTTTTCTTGTGTCTAATAAACGTCGGCTAGATAATGAAGAGTCTAAGCATGGTCGTGTTCTATGAGATTATACCAGATCTTACCAGCTATATCCACTTGCTAAGTATCTTGCTAGAGCATCGATTCTACGTCGGTTTTTAGCCGTAAACAATATTAAATGATTTTCCAAAGCTTAATCTCAAATAACATCCTAATTAATTTAAGAAATTACAAATGTATTCAACAGAAAATAAACTTATATGTAACATGAAATTCTTTGAATGAAGATTGAATTTGCTCTTAGACGAGAACAGATACAAAATATGATGAGAGAGACAATTCTGCAACAATGCTTGAACCTTCACGTAATTAAAACCCATTGAAAGCTCAAAATATATTTACAATCCCATTGCCCTTATGAGATAATATTAACGTAACACCAGCAGCCGCAAGGCATGAAGGGGCAGAGGACAGCTACTTTTATGTAAATTTATCAGAGTCCATTTTGCCTATAACTATGATTATTCTAATTGATTAAAATACTGCAGTCTTTGCCTAAAAACCTTATGAATTTAAGAACTTGTGAGCTATGCTGTTAAAAATTCCACAAAAATCAAACAGGCAATATCTAGGAGATGCATGTTGTAGGAGATGTGCTGAGACACTTTTATTTGGGAGGTTTTCAACAATTGACCAACTACTGTTACAAAAAAGGTCACGGAAAACACCGTGGCCAACTCTTGCTACAACATGAGCTACCTTTTTACCAACTTTTTTGCAAATTCAAAAATATGGGGGATGGTGTTACGCCCCCACACTCCCCAAATACACATTGCTGCATGTAGTAAAGCTTTATTAAAGAACTCATCAGATGAGATGGAGATACCTTTAAGCACTCCAAAATTGTATGCTTCCTTTTTGGAATCCCTAGGCATAAATTTATTTGAGCCATGTGCCATGTAATGTCGAATAAGTAAGAAACGATAGGTAGATGAAGGATGTACTTCAACTTGTAGCAACTTGTAGACTTCAAGTTGACTTAAGAGACTTTAAGTTCTTTCAGCAAACAATATCATTTTATAGGATGAAGTTACGCCTTGTAGAATCAGCATTTGGTGCATAATTATCGTTTAGAGATTGAAATGTTAATTTTTTCAGTAAAAATTACTGTTATCAAGCAAATATCACAAAGTAGGTGTTTATGCTACAAAAATTTCAAGGGTAAAAGTTGAAATATAACATGACTGAGTTGAGAATAGAACATCATAGGTAAAAGCAAAGTGGCAGATTTTTGGATTTGACGTGCTGCTCTCAAATAAATTAGCGCGTAAGAAGTCGAAGCACTCGTAATTTTCCACCTAGCGGAGATTAACATTCAATCACTAGCCAAATGGTAGCTAATACAGTGGCGGCGCACAGTTCAGAGCGCCCTAGTTCAGAAATTAAGGGCCCCCAGCCAATAGGAGATCTGAAGGGCCCAGAAAATTCTTTCTATTATATGCTTTTTAGCCTTACTGTGCTGAAAGGGATCATCACAAAGGCCTTATCGTACCTACTCTAGTGCCTCTAATAGCAGGGGGGAGGGAATAAAAGGGGGTGTTCATATCGGGCAATTTTTAACAGAAGGGGATGCGAATAGAAAGGGTGCTCATGTAGACTAGTTTTCAATAAAAAGAGGGTGCTAATAGAAGGGGGTATGCATGTCGGCTGCTCTTCAATAGAAAGGGAACACTAAGAGAAGGTGGTTCAAGCTGGTATATTGTTATATTAAAAGGTAATTAAATTTTCTGCGTCTTCTGATCAGGATCGATTTGTAAAATTTAATAGAAGAGGGTATTAATATGCAACGGGTGATTGACACTAGAGTACTTCATAAGGGCCCAGAGTGTGTCCGATACACCTCAGTGTTAGTAGCTACTTGATGGACAGATAGGATATCAACTCCAATCCTGCAGAGCAAACAGAAAAGATCCATTGATTCTGTTGTAGAAACTCTTGCGAGATGTAAGGAGTAGATGCGATCATCCTTAAAGCTATCTGAGGAAAAAATCTGATTTCTGCTACTGGACCCGTGCAATAGTGGAAATGGCTAAAACTTCTCTAGAGTAGAGGAATGTGCGGCCAAAACATTGACGAAGAATTCCTGGTGATTCTATTTTCTGAACAAATATTGTTCAGATTGAGTGAGTAAAATTGCAGGAATTGATAGACATGCGCCAGGTTGTAAAGATTGATAATCATGTTATAGATTGATAATCTTGTTATAGATTGATAATCTTATTATAGATTAATTTATTTCCAAAGCAGCAATTCTTACAATAGATTGCAACAGAAGAAGAAACTCAGGAAAGGGTTTTTTAACGACATAAAGCTTTGTTGCTAGAAGGAGATATCATTAGTATGAGCAGGATTTGTTGCCAACCCTTGAACACGTGGAACTGGAAGTAGAATGAGTCACCACCAACGAAAAATGACTCAAAGAAGATTAAAATGCACTATATAGCTACAAAAAATTACCATCCAAGTCATTCCAATTTTGCACATGACTATTTAATGCAGCACAATAAAAGTCACAAAATGCTCTTTAACTTACCACAAGACATTCAAATCTAGTACAACATAGCGCAACTTCACATCATATGTTATAGTGTAATACAAAACATGGCAATTTGATGAAAAAGAACGCTCTACAACTGATAAAATACAATATATGAAAATGCAACTCAGTTCAATTAAATAGAACACAACGAATTGCAATTTAATGCAAAACACATCATACGATAATCAATACTACAATACAATACAATGATATGCAGCCCCATGCAATGCAACGCAATACAATATAGTAAATAAAATTCAATGGTATGCAACTCTATGCAATATAACGTAATACAATACAACAAAATGCAATACAGCACAATACAATGCAATAATATGCAACCCCATGCAATACATTGCAATACAATACAATAAAATACATCACACAGCACAATACAATGCAATGACATACAGCACAATATCATGTTTTCCTATTATTCACATTCACTTCACTGCCACCTAGCTTTCTAAACTGTCTCTACGAAAGCCCTAACCGAAATGACACCGTGGAAACTGTAGAAAACATCTCTTTTGTAAAAACTGTTTTAGCTATTGCTGTTGTCCTGCAAATTCCTAGTTGATAAAATAACATTTGACTGAGAAATTCCAAGGGACCGATTTTCCCAGCACATGGTGGCTCTTTTAGCATCAACTTGACCACACGCACAGACATTCCGATCAACAGTTATTGATCTCTACTTGTTTGAAGGCATAGACGGTAGATCAGTTGTTGATAAAATTGATCATTACTAGTATACATAGAAATTGCAAGCTGAGACAGTAGAATTTAGTAAAAATCAACAACCCGTGAATTCTGCCTGAACGGCGACCTACTGTACGAGATCAACTTCACATGAAACCTATTTGAAGAGAGGATATCCTTTTAAATAGATTTTGGATCAATTTAGTACAACAGAAAGAAAGATCATATGAATATTGTGCCATGATAATGCAGTATGTATGATTTACAAACACAAAAACCACTTGACCTGAGTTTGTAATTGTGTCGTCATATACCTAATGTTAGAAGCGATTAAGGTGTCTATGGAATAATAAAAATATAATAAAGAATATAATAAGGGGGATTAGATGTTGAAAACATGCCCGGACTCTGCGCACAAAAGACAGTTCTTTATATAGTTTTGCGTTGTGTCAATATTTCAACTTGCAACCATGCTAGAGCATATCCTTTAGGTCAACAATGCTACATAACAGCAACCAGAAATGTCAAAACAGCTACAATAAATCGAAGCTGAAAAGCAAGTAATACAGTATTGTATACGGCGAGAGAAGTTCCGAGCCTCTCTCGCCTTACAATACTTCATAACTTGCTTTCAGCTTCTAAAAGATGAGAAATGGGTGCTTGACAGAAAAAAGGACTGAAAAGCCCAATAGAAACTGAAGTGGGTGACTGAAGGGTCCAAAAGAAGCTAGATGTTTCAGTGCAGCTGGCAGTATAAATAAACGATAATAGCTGTAATAATAGTGGTATGTATGTTAAGTCAATGGGTTGTAACTGGGACTAAAAGGCATTTTCTAGCGTGAACACAGACATTCACTAGAGGCGTGGAGACTGAGCAGTAGGAAAATGCTTCAAAGACAGCATCGTGAGATAGACTGATGTTCTTGTTGGTTCTTTTAAGCCCAGCTAGCGTGAATCAACGAATGCGCTCAGGTTGAGGGGATGACTCACCTCCATACCCCATACTCCCCTTAAGTTTCATTCCTGAATGCGCAGGAGATAGAAAGCATTGGTGTCTAGGGATGGCGCCAGGAGTATTCCAATGGGAGGCTGACTCTTCAAACGAGGGGGCTAAAAAAGGTAGTCCCGTATACTTTCGTACGTAGGGGAGTGCCTGTTAGAAAGGGCACTTATTCTGAGCCATCGGCATGTGAAGAAGGGTTGTTTAGTTCCTTCTCTCACCGCCTTTGTCTCCCTATTGTTCCCACGGGGTACCCATTTGTTGCTGGGTGAACAGTGAGCGAGCATTTAGTTAGGGTATCGAGTCGGCTCAACCGTAGACCTTCCGCATGGGAGGCATGCGCTCTAACCATCATGCTAGCTACCTTGCTCAAATGTGGAGCTAGCATGCTTTGACGGGGTGACAATACCCCCTAGTCCTCCACTAGTACTAGCCCTGCTGGTGACAAGGAAATTAATTCATTTGTATGATTCGAAAAGTGATTTGCATCTCAAAGTAGTGTAGATGTATTTCGAAAATTGCTATTGAGTAGCAAGAAGTATTTACTTGAAAGGCGGTAAAATCTGCAAAAATAACCACCAGCTATTTTAATTATGAAAAATTGGGAGCTACTTGACATGGCGAGTTGTTCTTATAGCATCTAGCACAGTGGCTTTCAACCAGAATTTCCCGTAGCCCTAGAGTTCCACTGGCAGAATCCAGGGGTTCTCTAGAAGTTATACAAATGCTACAACCTACAGTAAATTTAATGCTCCTGAGCAGACATAAGAGCAGGGGTTCCTCAAGCCACTGGAATTGCATCCTTGGAGTTCCACTGATTTAGCACTGATCTAGCACAATGAGTGGCCAAGCGGCCCATCCAGTTGCATTAGCTTAACTGAAGTTAAGCACGGCTGTGTATGGTCAGAAACTGGATGGGCGACTTCCAGATGAACGACCAAAACAGCTCAAGCTGCTGTCATTCGGAAGGGACGTTAAACTAGGGGTCCCATGCCTGGATGCGGCATGCATAGTAGGCCTAAATTAGCTGAAATAAAGTGAACAACAAATAAAGTAAACAACAAATAAAGTAAACAACAATAACAAATGACTATAAGTGAATATGCAAAATTAGGCCACTTCGTATTTTCTAAGACGGCTATTACAGCAATCACTTGATTACAATTTTAGAAAGGCTTCAATTATCATGACAATGCTTCAGGGAAATAGACGCCATTAAGACCATAATTGCTAATATACAAAAATGACTTCCCATTTCCACATAGAAAGACTATGCTGCCAAATTGAACACAGAGGGTCTTGATAAAACACAATGTGCGTCCAGAGGAGCTACGGTGGACGGAATTGCCAGCGCTTGCCAAACCTTTTCTAATCATTTCAATATTGTCACTGATTTGGCCTCAACTTTGAAAATAAGGTGGACAAGGAATACAAATGTAATTGCAAAAATAGACAAAACAAAGATTAGAAAGATTCTAGACAAAGATATGACTATTGTCTAAATCCAAAGCCATTTGGAAATAACATTTTAGTAATTACCTCTTCACCCGGATCAAGTACCTGCTCCCTCAAGGCAATTAAATTGCTTTAGGGGCCATTCAAAAGTGCGTGCGCTCTTAAGGGGGGAGGGGTACCCAAAAAATTATACGAAAACGTACAAGTAGGGATGGGTGCTCTTCAAAGAACGTACGTACGCTCAAATAATTTTCAATCGCCAGTTACTTGGGAAGTATTTTAAATAAATGAAACCATCTTTCAATAAGCAAGATTATTTTCCATGGATTTTTGCAAAGACCTGTGATAATTTTAGAATTCTCGGGTCCGCATTAAATTCTGCAGATTTAAAAAAATAGTCAGGTAACCAACAGATTCAAGTACATGTTTTTTACTTACTCGTAAGAAAGTTTTTTTATAAGCAAATAGTACTCGACTACCCAAAAAGTTAAAAAAAGGTTAGTACCGGGTATTTGGGACCTAAGGAAGTTTATACTTTTGTATATGTATTTGAAATTTGATTTATCTTTGTATAAAATGTCATGTATGTTATGCTGGCTGTTCTCTAGTAGTCTAATTCTTGATATATAATAAAATTAATCATAATCTCAGGTGTACATGGTGCCTTTCACTTTCCCCTATTGTGTATACGCAATACATTAGAGTTCAGAAATTGCGAAAAATCGTGATAAAGTTAAGCAAGATTTAATGCTGCGCCAAAAAACTCTATTATAAAATAAAAAATGTTTATATAGGAAGGAGCAATGACTTAAAAGTACATACACTCGGAAAGGGTACCTCTAAAACGTACAGAATTGTACAGGGGGGACTCAAAATCGACATGAATGGGTATTTTTAGCACAAATATTGCGTTTTATCAGTTCTTCAAATCATATCTTCTTGTCTGGCCGCTATTACTATCCTAGCTTTCGAGAACTTCAATGTCAATGGACATAGTTATGAAGATGTATAGAGACCTTTTGCACCACAAACGGGGACATTTCATCATTGTTTCTCTGACTAGCAGTGTAGAAACTGCGTCGTTTGGTCCAGCATATATGGAGAAGTCAGGTCCTGTACATGATACCCTTGAATGCACAATTTTCAATTTGATCAAAAGAGCAAAGAAAGCTGATTACGCGGTGCGGAAATGGGTAATGCAATCTCCGTTTTTATCCAGAAATGCAAAATTTAATAACCGAATAATTATCTAGTACATATTTGAGTAGGTGATTAATTACACCATAGGCACGCTTTTCAGAATAGTCGAGTCCATGAAATGCGCATTACACAAGAATGATATCCTTATTATATATAAATAAATATATTAACATATATATATATATATATATATATATATGTATATACATATATATATATATATATATATATATATATATATATATATATATATATATATATATATATATATATATATATATATATATATATATATATATATATATATATATATATATATATATATATATATATATATATATATATATATATATATATATATATATATATATATCTTTCGCGTATATATGCATGTTTACATATAGATGTGTAGTGTGTCTGCATGTCCGTTCGTGTTTGCATGTACTTTAATTGTAAAATAAGAGCAGGCAAAGGTAGAATTTGATCTGAGAGCCATCGCCCTGGTTCAGTTGTGGTACACTTTCCACAATATTGCGCAGCCAGACATTGCAATTATGAACGGTCAAAAATGCCTTCAAATTCCATTAACAATTACGCACTTGCATTTTGGGCAAATCTGCTAGAACGATGCTACAGGAGAGTTCGTTTCTTGACTTAGTACTCTCTATTTTCATTTTACTTATTTTTCTCGAGAATATGTAAAATTTTTACGAACATAATCCTGTAACCATATATACTCTGTATGTCTTCCTTTCTGTTTTGGAGAAGGAATAAATTAGCTTTTTCGCTATTCGATGTTAACCTACTGTAAATAAATGTATTATTATAATATCGTGAAAACAAGAGATGAATATATTGCGAGGCCAATGAATGGCCTGGTACACCTCTTGAATATGCAGTTAAGTGTTCCAACCAAGAGGCAGCATAAACACTTCATATAAATTTACACCAATGCAAAATGGGAGTGCCTTCAAACTTAAGCAATCTCAAGAGAGCTTGCGGAAGGAGCTATTTCCAATAGAATTGTGATGTTGCTGGAGATATCCAAATTGTATGGAGCAAGCATTTTTTCTACCTTCGAATTGGTACCTGCTGATGCATAGTTGTCTAACATCAACGATGAATTTCAATTTTTTTCAGCCTGATACGCTGTTCACCCTGATACGCTGAAAAGTTACTCAGTATTTATTTCGACCACCGTATCCATAAAAATGATAAGTCTTCTACGCACGCAAAGTGTTTTGGATTAATAAATACAATAAAGACATGATATTAAAAATTAACTTATTGTTACGTTGCAGGAGTGAAAACATTCGCTCTTTGTTACTTCGATCAAAACCAGATTAAAGGTCGAGCAAGGCATATACAAAATGCGATACAGTGACACTCTTTTGAGATGAAGAACGAAACAGAAAAATAACAGGCCATAAGGCTTGCTAAGGGGCAAGGTTAATTTCGACAGACTTGCAATTGAAAATGTATTACATTCCATTACCAGGGAAAAGCTCAAACTGGTAGAATACGAAGATAAGACATTTATATCTGGATGTTGATCCAACAAGATCGACAACTCAAGGCCCCTGTATTTACAAACAACTTCTCAACTACAATCATGCAATACGCAGAGCTCTAGAGCAAAAAAAAATTTTTACACTTTAATTTTAGGTTGCGTGATCGAGACCACCTAACGAAATTACGTTTTGTAGTTTAGAATTGACTTCAGTATTAAGCATATTTGTTGAAAACTTCAGCAATATTGACCTCAATGCAATAAACAATCTAATGAAATTATATTAAGTTGAATAAGGCCTCAAGCTGGTGAAATCAAATTTGTACCCTTCAAAAATAAAACCATCCACGATTCTCTTAAATCATTCTGATGCAACACTAGTGTTTCCGAAAGAAAAATGCTAAACTGCTTTGATCAAGCATGATTTGATACGTTCCTGTTTAGTAAACTGTGCTAGCAAACACAATACTTTTCGCTACAGTAAGATCTGTATTAATTCCTCGAGCCTTGCTCAATTCAAAACCCCCAATCAGCCGTAGAGACATGTTAAGGCTGGCTTTGCTTTCCGAGTCAATTGAATGCATAAGAAAGGATCAAATAGTTTTTACCAAACAGTTTAAAATCAAATAGTTTTTACCTTTAAAGTGTTTTGGTATAGTGGTCTTCACTTCTCTGTCTGTTAAAACACTTGGATTCATGGCTATTTGATGAAATGTCGTAAAAGTGCGCGGAATTCGAGGTGAGCTCTTGTTGCAGCTGAGATCACGTGTAATGGAATAATGATCAGTTGATCACTTTTAGCCACTTCAAGTTCGCTAGCTGTATGAACGGGGGGAGAGTCTACGCTAAATGATCGCCGTTATCTCATTTAAATAAACAGCTGACTGCCATTGTCTACGGTGCAGGCTTGTGGCCTCTGTTTCAGTGTCGCTGTTTATGTGACTAAGGGTCAAGTATACTCTGATCAAGAAAACTGATAGCGAACTCTGGGCGTTATAAAATTGAATTCCGCTGGCAGACACGTGCGATTGTTGAAAGAGATAACAAAATAGAGGTAATGAGTTTTAGCTGCAATTCTAAAATGCCTATTCAAGCGCCCCTTACAGAAAAAATTTACCGGTAATGACAGTCGCAAAATAGAGACAGACAGAGAG
>OLMO02000301.1:14314555-14333390 GCA_900291935.2 Cassiopea xamachana | reverse complement strand
AAGAAATAGGAAGAAATCAGAAGGAAAAATAATTGAACTAATAAAATAAGCCAGAACTAAAGAAAAGTGAAAAGAATCATAGAGTATTGTTAAGAACTACAAATTAATGCGGGAAGTTTGCGATATGCCCAGCGAAACGTACTCTGTCACATAACCAACAGAGTGCTAGGGTATACAGTCTTTTAACTTTGGAGACTGGAAAAAGTCCCAAGTGGCTACAGGTCCCAAATACAGTATATACAATTCCCCATACTAATATTCATCAGATCGATAACACACACTCTTATTTATTTATAGGAAGACCTAATTTTTCGCTGAGCCTCGATAATCATGAACTCTTTCGTTTTAGAACCTTAGACTGTAATTCGATGTAACGTTATTCTTAAATATCGAAGGTGCAACTACGTCTGAAAATCAAAAGACTTTGCTCAAGTCTTTATTGATGTCTTGCTTTATCATAAAAAAGCAATAAGTATTGTATCGATGGTGAAAAAGTTAATCTACAAACAGTACTATAACTCAAATACGCATTACACGTTTTTTATAAGAAAAAGTTTATAAGAAAATGAGGCTCAAATGGTCAAAATCTTAAGAAAATCTTAAGAAAATCAAGAGGCTCAATTTCCAAAATTTAGTGTTTTTATTGGCCAAAAATCGATATTTCGTCGTTATTGCATTCAAAATGTTAAAGATGGAATTCAAGTTCGAGTATACTATAGTACTAACGAAAGTATAACTAATTTTAGCCAGTTTATTTCTGCAAAAGTTAAGAAAAATTTAAAGAAAATCTCAAGCTTAATTTCGGGAAAAATTAAGAACATGGAGGCTCAGGCGAAATGACGGTTTTCGTATAAAATAAAACGTGTGTTCTTAAATCATTCTAAAATTTCAGCGATTCTGAGCAAGAAAATTCATAAAACTTTTATTCTTATAAAAAAGTGTGTCCATGCATTGTGGTATAATTTACCCGCCTTTTCAAAGATTCCCGATAGATCCCTCAGGATCCTTCACTAAACAATTACATCTTCCTTCTCAGTGCTTAGGTAAATTTCCACGAACTATGCAATTTGGCTATGCTGCAGAGAACAGGAAAGATAGATCGTAAGATCTTTACTGAATGAAACTTTACTAAGACATGTTGCAGATTGGTTTTTCTTAGTGCTTCGGTAAATTTCCACGAACGATGCAATTTGGCTATGCTGCAGAGAACAGGAAAGATAGATCGTAAGATCTTTACTGAATGAAACTTTACTAAAACATGTTGCAGATTGGTTTTTCTGGGCAATGTAGCATGACAGATCTCCATGTTTTCTCGAATTTTCATTATCGCTAGGGGCCATTCAAAAATTAGGTAACGCCTGAGGGGTGGGGGTATGGTCAGCTTTGTTACGAACTGTTCCAGAGGTGGGGAAATCATAGCTCCATTGTTTTGTAACAGAGAGTTTTTAAAATGTCTTTTCTTGCAACTACATAAAGGTTGAGCTTAAAATCCAACGCTGTTTGTGCATTAATGTGTCCTCCACTTTTCTGGAACACTGCTATGCCTTCACAGACATTTTTTAAAATGCCAATTGCGTCTCTTAGGGATATTTCTTTAACTTCTGCCTTGTGATATCATTCTCTCACATTAGAACACTAGATTAAGTGATTAATTACTACATGAAAGTATTAGGTACTATGCAATATGAGCAGATCATAACAGGATCTTAAGACTCGAAATGCCACGTAACAAGGGGGATGGGTGATACTAGATTTGCTATGATAGGTTACAAGGGGTGGTTGGGTGGTCAAAATGGGCCAAATTTGGTGCTACGTAATTATTAAATGGCTCCTTATTTCTTAATTCTTACTACATAGCAACAATGCGACTGATGTAACAGAATCCATGGTTATCGTAACTAACAGGCAGCTGACGTCATTTCAATTTGACTGGTAGCCACAATTTATTCAAACAGTAAGTAATGTAGCTTTAATCATGTATAATACGCTTAAACAGATCGCAGAAAACCAATTATGAATAGTAGAAGAATTCTATTTAACATTTCTGAAGTATTACTCTTGACTTGGTTGTCTGAATAGAAGAGTTTTCGGTAACTTGAAATGGCCTCAACCAGACAACTACATCAAAAATTACAAAAGGCTAGAGCCATTAACTACATGGCGCTCTGTATTTCTATATGCGGCATTAAGTTGCAGTATATTTTTCCATGTTTCATTTCATCTGAAATATCTCATCATGTGTAGTGTCTTAAAATTAATCAGAATATTAAGATCCATAATTGCTGAAATTTAAGAATAATTTAAGAATAATGCAAGGCTCAAACTTCATCAAGACTTACAATTGCTGTGAATTCGAGTTAAGCTTTGGCTTTTACATTAACTTTTGGACTATAACTACAATATTTATTACACGGCTCCATAAGCGTAGAAGGCGGGGGCAGAGGGGCTGTAGCACGGGCAAATTTGCTGAAAGAACAATAGGAAATTCGGGCAGAAAGTTTACAGCCCCCTAAATTTGACGTCCTCCTACGCCTATGCACGGTTCTACCTTTGTTTTGCTGAAATGAGGTAAGACATTAACAAGCATTTGAATATTTTCCTTTGATTCTCAAGCCAAGCTATACCTTTGAAATTTAAAAAAATACGTATGAACAATCTAGGACTCAAAACCAAAAAATTATTAGAATATCAAGGCTTAACGAAAAATTAGGTACACACATTTTTTATAAGAATATTCAGGGTCAGAACCCCTGAAGTTTAAGAATAATTTAAGAATAATGCAAAGCTCAAGTTTCACCAAGAATTAGAATTGTTGTCTGTTTGAGCTATAGGACTGCTTGTAGATTAACTTTTTCACCATCGATACAATATTTGTTATTCTGCTCCACTTTTATTTTGCTTTATCATAAAGTAAGATATCAATGAAGATTTGAGTATAATCCTTTGATCTTCTGACATAGTTACACCTTCGATATTTAAGAGTTATTTAAGAGTAATTTAAGAATATTCTAAGGCTCAAAACTGAAAAATTAAGAATATTGCGGCTCAGCGAAAATTTTGGAACTCTTATAGGAAAAATATGTATTCTTATAAAAACAGTTTACACGCAGTTGCTCTTTGCTCCCCCAAAATACCCAAATAACATGCTCCTCGTGGCACTGAAACTTCCACTTTCGTTTGGAAGAAAATCCCTTTGCTTGTTTTGACTGTTTTTTCATTCAATTGAGGATTGTCTGCAGTGGATAAAGGCAATGAATTTCCCGTTACTATCGAATGGTCCGTTCTTTTGTGGGTCTGGCAGGTGTGCTCTATAAAATCTGTATTGAATTTGGAAGCCAGTGAATTCGTATAATTGAACTATCACAAAAAAGACAAATCGTTTGTGTATTGGAAAAACAATGGTTTAATTTTGTGAAAACCAAATTTAATAATAAGGAGTAAATGCTCTCGTTTACTAATGAGTTTCAAAACCAAAGCTACTTGGTTAATAAAAAACTGCAGATGAAAATGAGATCTACAGTCGCGTAAAATCTTGGCAACGGGCCTGTTGTAGGGTTGATACTCACACTCTGGAATCAAATGCCATGAGTTTTCCAGGATCTTATTATGAATCTGACCTCTTTTACATGCTAATTATATTCTACGCAATCAGAGACGACGGAACGATAATGAGGCAAGACGGCCAAAGAAGTGAAAGGCAAGCAATGCAACTAATGCACTAATAGGTAAGCAATACAACCCAAAGAGCTGAGGGCTTCCAATGGATTTCTTTGGAGAATTTCGTCTTATCTCTTAGAAGGGAATTTTCTCTCGCAATCATGTCAATAATTCTCTTTTCCAAGGTAATTTCTCAAATTATGCTAGCTTATTTGATCTGCGCTGTATGATATAATGTTTGGAAAGCAAGACATTGCGCACCGCACTTTTGCTCTCCCTGCTTTCCCAAATGACAGGTAGTAGGGATGCTCGATAATTCCAAGTTTCACACTTTTGTCCCAATCTGCGCAATCCATGTATTGTTCAACCTAACCAGCCTCATTATAACTCTTAAGCTAAACAATGCATTGAATCAATCGCTATACTAATCACAGCCCTGAGAAGTGCGGTGGACTTGATTTGAGGCTGTCACAGCCCTGAGAAGTGATCGAGGCTCTTTAAACAGCGCTGCTTAATATTAATAATAATCAATCAATTTCTTTATAGTAAGCTATACGAGTAGCTACTGAGCTAATTAAAGCCTACTTGGAGGGAAGATAGGTGGAATAGCCAAACCCCGGAATGGAAACATTGTAGTGCACATTTTTTCCGCCACGCGCGCAATGGTATGCCACTCGGTGCACATTTTGCTTTTCTCAAGAAAAAGAACCCTTGGGCGAGCAAGCTCTTCAAATCATGGACACTCGCATTAGAAAGTGTAATTACCCTATATCTTCGAATATAGGTCGACGTCGAATATAAGTCGAGGTAAATTTCTAGCCATAAATCAAGGTTTTTTCATTGCCTCGAATATAAGTCGAGCCGAAAAATGATGTAAGAAAGAAGTAAAGTAGAAGAAAGAATAATTACCAAACAATCCTTTTTTATTATAAAAACACTGTCCAATGTCACTCAAAACCATAAAAATCTGGTTTTGATGCTTTATTATATCGCCTGTGATTGGTATCTGAACACACTTAGTAGCTCCAAAGAGTTGTCGAGAAATTGTTAGCTTACAAGATATAGGATATTAAAATTATGTTGTTTTTTGAATGACATGATCTTTTTCTTATATAGCTGTGTGGATTAACTTCAAAGTTTCTTTTAAAGATACATACAAGAAAAGAGCTTCCGTAGCAATCAATAGAGCCCCCTAGCTGTCAATAGAGCCCCCCTAGCTGTCGATTCATTTCTACACCACTGGTGAGTGGAGTTGTCTTTTAGTCACCAGAGAATTCATCTGTATGGATAATAAAATCTTCTGACTTTTTCTTGGCCTTGTTCAAGTTTCAATAAGATTTCTTGACATTTTCTGACTGTCCTTAAAGCACAGTTTTCTCTTGATTTTTTCCCGACTGTATGTGCTCTCATTGAAACGCAAGGTATTTATTGACTATCCTAATATTTCAGTGCAACATACCTGTCAACCTGAAAGGCACAGCAGCTGTGCAAATCACTTTAATTTTCCTTGAAAACTAAAGACACATCTTACACTGTAATGTTTTAGAAGGGAAAGCCTAAAAATAGCCGGTCTACGCACGCACAAATTCGCATCCATATCGCTTACCGGTATTTGCAATGTAGAATACTAATGGTTAAGGCTACCGGTGAGCACGTTCCTTCACCATTTTTTGACATTCGGTGTTATACTGAATGGTACTACAATTGATAAATTTTGTGCTTTTCCGCACGAAATTCTTCTACACCGTAAACATCCAAAAGTGCAGAAAAACCGTACATAGTACGTCAAAAGGGTACAGGTTGGCAGGTATGGTGCAATTGCATACAACAAAATGCGTATATAGATATATATTTTATTATATATATATTTTGATATAAATATATATTTTAATATATATATTTAAATATTTTAATTTATATATTTATATATTTTAATTTATATATTTATATATTTTTTTCCTTATTAAATTGTTAATAACTTTTGCATTTCGCTGTTTTTTTATTCATTATATGTTTTAACTTAGTTTTTAAGTACCAAACTGATTGTAAAGTAAAAGGAGGGTCCCTTGGAAACCAGCACTATTCTGAAGGGCCACCCTCCGTAAACTATATGAAAATGAAATGAAAATGTAACAAAAGCATGAAAAAGAGCTAATGTATGAAACATGGAAGAAAAGAAAGCTTGCTAGAGGTTTCACACCACTGCTAGCACTTTCTCCTCGAATTTAAACGAATTAGAAAATCGATCCAGGAATTAACTCGGAAACATGTGCCCCAGTCCCTCACGAGGCTGCCATCGGCTTCAAGCTGAATGCCCACTAACTGGTTATCCAGCAGCCATTGCTGACTTAAGTAGAGTATTAAGGCTAAAATACACGGTTGGTTTTTTCATTAGCTTTTGCTGATGGGCTGTTCATTACTTACGTCACGTTGAAATTACCTTTTTGAACCACCCACTCCCACTCTCCATCATCACGCTCTGAATCATGAAAAACGTCTAGAATTACCGTAGATATAGGCAGTGGTGATTTCTAAAAATTTTAACAAGGGGGCTCTAGACACAACCACGCCCATAGTTTGGGTGTGGTCCAGCTACAACCACGCCCATATTTTCAAAAATGGAAACATGATAATTTAGTTTAATACTGATATAGTATAGTCAACAATAAGAAATGCCTCAATAGCCATATAGCAGTGCACAATTGATCATAGCACTTTGGAAGCAAGACCAATACACTCTGAACAGCCAAGCCAATGCAAGAGTTTTAGGAGGCTGAGCCCCCCAAAATGAGCAGAAATTTTAAAAAGGGGGCTCCGCCCCCCTGAGCCCCCCTAGAAATCACCCCTGGATATAGGCCTATCTCTGTGAGAACTACCCACTCCCTAGGCGTGAATTATTGAACAGCCCCTGATTAGTCTTTTTATGCCAGTGTTTGTCACAAATGCAGCTGGAAAGTTCTAAATTTACTGCAGCTTGACTGTAAATTTAAGCACGTCCAACTTTGAGAAAAACTTAACCAGCTAGCTCTCCAGGTTCCGACAGTCTCTTGTAAATTCCTCCCTCAAACAGGCATTTCCCAAACATATTAACATACATGTGGCACTACTTTTCAGGACACTATAAAACTAGATTGGATTGGGAGGAGTAGATCTAGTATCAACAAATTATTGGGGGGCATGAGCCCTCTTTGTCTCATGCTGTTTCCATCTGCTACTTTTGCCCCTAGATTCAATAAGGTGCACATCTAGGACAGCTTCTAGAAAGTTTCCTTTCTTCCAAGCACGCCCTTTTGTAGGAGACGGATATGGAACTGATAATTACCATGTTAATGGTAAAGAATCCAATCCAATTCAAAGTTCACGCAATACCGTTTAGGATTAGCCTTTCCAAGAGTATCCAACAGCGCAGATAAGTATAGCTGATTACAACAATAAGAATCCAGGATTAAGCTGCGCAGTGACTTTAATCCACGCCTATTGTCCTTTTAGAATCCGCTGACCACGCTGGCCTTTTTCAGGCCGTATTGAAACGCTTAGGGTCCAAACGTGGGAAAACACGGGCCTTAATCGAAAAATGTGATCGTGACTTTCTCCATAGTGTCAAAAGAGACAAAGGAAGGCACCTCGACGCGTGTGATCACTGACAAGAAAGCATTCTTGATCTGGTACACCACAATTACATAACAAAAATTTTCTAGCCGCTGACCCATGAGACCGTGGGAATCAGTTGTAGCACAAGCGAGGCACGAGTACACATTAAAGTGAAGATTTCTAAGGGCCTCGTGTAGCCCGATTAATATGCAGCCTCAGTTTGACCAGAAAGGAAAACATCTAACAAAAAGTATTCATTTCAAGTGGGGTGTTCATACATTTGAAGATGAAAACTTCGTTCAATAAGTTATTAAAAGCACACTTAAGTACAATACTTGCAGATGTAAAATTCTTTTTCACTAAAGATTTTATAGTCAAACTCTCGTCAAACAGTGCAACCAAACCAAGTCGCTCTATGGCAAGAATTATAAACCATTCATACAAACGCTTTCATGTCTCTCCTCGAGAAAACATACTTTGGCGAATGTCCCTCCTATTTCAAGCCTACTCCATATCGTCATCATGTTGATGATACCTTTTGCTTTTGTAACAATAGACTTGATACCAATCTTTTTCTAGTTTTCACATATAGTATCCATCTGAATATCTCTTTCACTGTAGAAGTAGGGGAGTGGAAAGTGGAAGTAGGGATTATTTCTAGAAATTGCGATTTCATTACATTCAGGGCTGCCACGCTAGAATGCGATGTCATTACGATTGTTGAGTCAACAATTTCGACCCAATTCCCTTATATTTTCCAACAATTCCCCTATTTTGTTGCTTTTTCCACGCAGGTTTCACCCACCCCCTACAACTTCCTAATCTCCCCTCATGTAGAGGATTTCCGCTATGAGTGGCAGCCTTGATTACAATGTTCCTAAGATAGAATTGAAAAAGTATTCTGTAAAGAAATCCTGTACCTTGATGATTCCAACAACTTTCCGGCTCTATCTTTCAACAACAGCATTTGTCACTTTTAATGCAAGTTGTGGGACCTTAGCTCCGTCTAGATGAAATCTTTGATGCTTCTTTTTCTCTACCAGAGAAGAAAACAAACATTGACATAAACACTTAAGGAATGTGAAAGAAAGAAGAATTTAAAACAGAATATTGCTTCTTATCCAACTTAGCACCATAATACCTTGGTTGATTTGGCTCTGATTCAAAAACTCCCATGTACTGTTGAAAGGAAATCGATATTTTGACGAGAAGTAAAAATTACACGATATCTTTGAACGCAAAACACCAAGTCTTTTCAAGAAATAGCCACACCAAGAAGCGATGGAAACAAAACAGTTTGTACACTGGAGCTTTTTGTGTTGAGAAAATCTTCAAAATTTGCGATCTGTTGGGTGAAACGATGCTAACAAATTTTGAAACAGAGCCATTTGCTAAATGGGTTAAGAATTTTTCCCGACCACTGAAATATGGCAATATGAAATATGGAAGTATTTCATGTAAGTATTTATTCACATAAAAATTTATACCGTACTTTTAACAACCTGTAGAAGCCTGCATTGAGTCGCTAATACTTTCCTTTCTAACAAAACAAACAACAAAGCCTATCACTGTGCTTAAAATGCACGTTCTTCAAACCCTTCTAGTCAAAAAACATTGTCTGAAACTTATAGAGATTTAATTTTCCTAATAGACTGTATTTTTGCTTCACTTCATTTCAAAGTTAAAAAGAGGGTTGGACCTTTAAAGTTTGCTTATTTTCAAGGAGTCTCCAACATTCGCCCATTTTTAATGGACTTGAACCTGTTTTTTGACTTCTCTTTTATAAATTGTTAAACTACAGAGACCATTTTAGAGAATGATGTTTACAATTAAAGAATATCAGTTTAAGATATAGATACATGCAAGCAAGAAAAAATTCAAATAACCAGCTAATTTTAAACTCTTCAGGATTATATGTAATGAAGATCTAAAATCACAGGCAGGTTTTCTTTGACAAGGTTTCGATGAGTGGGACAAAAACTTTTGGCGGGCAAGAATCACGTATGCCCAATCCAGATGGGCGCCATTTTGATTCTACTGAAACATTTCAAGGCGGGGTTCACTTCACTAAGCACCCTCAAATGGCCTCCAGTGCAGAACGCTGGTCTGCAATGAGAAAGTCTTCAATTGGTACTGCTATCGCAGATTGTGCAATCCTAGATTTCACGTATACTGTACATAGTAGGACTAGAAGCACAATTATCTTTATATTCCCTCTTTGCACTTTATAGATTAATTATGTGAAGCATTGGCGAATTGTTTCATCCAAGTTGTCAATATCAGAGGCACGCTCAGTTCCTGCAATACAGTTAGTTTGCTTTATTTTTTATCTTTTCTTACTGTACTGGCCATGGGATAGTCAGCGTATACTTTGAATTTATCTTTTATATAATTTATATCTTATGTATATATATATATGTATATATATACATATATATATATAAATATATATATATATATATATATATATATATATATATATACATATTTATAAAGATTCTGGGTTATCCTTCTATTCTACAGTGCTTCAAATTGTCAATATCAGAGGCACGCTCAGTTCCTTCTATACAGTTAATTCACGAAACAGGCCGGTTTGATTAGTTTTCTCCCTAACTTTTAAGTCATCTATCAATAAAGCATCATAAATAATATGCTGTAAAGCAAGTAAGTGCTTGCAGTGTAGGGTGTGTAACTTTGACTCTCTCTCCACTACTTGTCTAGTAACTTTCTCTCGTTTGAGTTTCCTGTTAGGTAGTTATAGCTAAGCCATTTTCCTGATTTATTATCAATCCAGAAGTGTTTTACTCAAGTTGTCAAGTTTTTGAAAATTGAGCATTGTTTGCTTATTCATTCAATTATTTCCTTATTCTTTTTTCATTTTCTTTATTTTTTATCTTTTCTTACTGTACTGGCCATAGGATAGACAGCGTATATTTTGAATTCATCTTTTATACATTTTATATCTTGTATATATATATATATATATATATATATATATATATTTATAAAGATTCTGGGTTATCCTTCTGTTCTACAGTGCTCAATGTCATTAGACAGAGCTAGCTATAGCTATAAATTTTGGAACAAGACTTAAGTTGTTGCTCGGAGTTTGACGCTTGATGTGATCATCAAACAACTCCTAGATGACCGCATCAAGCATGAAACTCGGAGTAACAACTTAAGTCTTGTTCCAAAATTTATAGCTATTATATATATATATATATATATATATATATATATATATATATATATATATATATATGTATATACTTATATATATATATACATATACATACATATATACATATATATATATATATATATATATATATTGCGTATTTCTATTTTTTAAATATGTATTCTATATTGTGTGTAGCAAGGACCTTACTATATATAATAATTGCTTATACAGAAAGAAAAAATTGCTCCTCCTAAATTAGCAAAAACTAAAAGGTATCTCAAAAGAACAAACTCTCGATGCAATACTCCATTACTATTCTGATACTGTTTGATATATTACTGGTCATTCATTATTACACATGGGATAAATAATAGCTTAAATATTTATTTATATATTCAAAAGCTACAATTCTACGAGAAAACTGTTAAGATAATATGCTTCAATAAATACATCATAATATAAATATATTAAATAATAAATACACTTAAAGAAAAATTTTCTACCTCTAGATGCTTCACTTTTGCTTGATATATATGACTTATAACATGTACATTGTGTACATCAATTAAACAACTATTTTTTAAAATTTTTTTGTATAAAAGAATACCTATATACATATATAAAAGTAATAAGCTACCATTAAAACACTTCAGGTTTTTGCTCTGGTGAGTAGATAAAATTTGGGGACTTTTTAAGGAGCGTTTAATGACCAAAAAGTAATTTTCAAGGAGTGTGTTTTTGTGTTTTCTTGTCAAAGAGGAAATTATTTCCTAAATAAATCTGCTGCTGAAAACCGTCTCCCTCAAGAATTGCCAAAAAAGGAGCTTTTGAGGAGCTGTTTTCTAAAATTCACAAAATGAGGGAGTCTTAAATGTAAAGGTAGTCCCGTATACTTTCGTACGTAGGGGAGTGCCTGTTAGAGAGGACACTTATGCTGAACCATCGGCATGTGAGGTAGGGTGGCCAGTTCCTTTCCTCGTCGCCTTTATCTTCCTAGTATTCCCACTGGGTACCCACTTGATGCTGGGTGAACAGTGAGTGAGCGTTCAGTCAGGACATCGAGTCGGGCTCGAACCGTAGACCTTCCGCATGGGAGGCATGCACCCTAACCACTATGCTTCCTCGCTCAAAGGAGTCTGAAGCATCCTTAAAAAAGCGTAAATTAGCTCTAAGGAGTGCTTAAAACGCTAAAGGAGTTGCACGACCCCGGAATCTGAAAGGATACGAATGCAACTTTTCTAGACCTTATGAAAGCAAATTGATAGTCCAAGGAAGTTACGGCAAATGGTATATTTTATGATGGTTGAAAAGTTTGGTATCAAGCTAAATAACCAATTACAATAATGAAATATTACTCAAGTTGCGCATGAATCAACTACAGTAGATCATTCGAAAAGTGGAGTAAAGAGTCTGTTTCTCTTTGCGTGGAGCATCATAATATAATACAAATGTCTGCAATTTAGCTACAGATTTTTAGCAGGGTGCCTGCTAAACGCGGGCAATCCCACCCCAACCACAACCGCAAAATAGAAGGCCGTAGAACAGTGGTCACTAACCTTTCTAGCCTCTGGGCCAAAACCACTATACATTACCATTGCAGGAGCCAGAAGCTGGCAATATTAAGCGCTATGTTAGATAAGTGCTGTTCAGTTCGGGAGCTGCAATGTGGCCTAAATGAAATTGGCAAACTACAAAAACTGGAAAATGGTCAACAAACAAGCACCCTGTCAAGACTGCATATTACTTTTAAAATATATGCAATGCTTCTACTAGTGTTGGGGTCGGATTGGATTTTGTAGCTGGGGCAGGACCTAGCCCCAGGGTCGGAGGTTGGTGACACCTGCCGTAGAAGGTCAATCAAACGGCAAGGGCTCTTGTTTTATAACACAGCTCAAGGGTATCAGAATGTTATGCAATTTCAATGACAGCTTAGGTAGAGAAACGGAACATACATGCCCATCAATGTTGCTCTTTGGCACCGAATAGTAGCGGGTATAGAAAGTAGGGGAGTTAGCATTTTCGTTAAAAAGCATTAATTGAGGTGTTGTTAACAGATGGGGGGTCAATGTTTTATAGGAAGTATGGGGACCCAAGCATGTCGAAATTATTGCAAGTTGTTAATATTGTAAAAGTATAACGTATATAGTTTATTTTGACTTTCATACTTGTCTATATCGATTAGTGTTCACAAGGCCAATCTATTTTATCTACTCATCCTTGTTAAAGCTTTGAAATATTTAGGTTAGTATAGAAGGGGTTTGGATTTTTGTTCAAAACTGCTTGGTTGGGGGTGTTTGATAAATGGAAATGGGCGGTGAAATTTCTAAAATTTGTTATTGGAGCCCACCCACTATTCAACGCCAAAGAGTATAGTCATGCATAAAGGGTATTTCCAGGAAAATTTATGCACACTTCAAGAAGAGGGTTCTGTAAACTGCAGTTTTCTTACAGATGCGTGTTAGTTTTGGAAAGAATGGTCTTTCCTAGCAAATGATGCTGAACTTGTAAGTATCATGCGAAATGAGGTGTCAATGGCATCCATTTAAGATATTTTTGAATGCAAATGCTAGTCCCTAACTTTTCCTCCTTCACCTGAAAGCAAATACGCAACTGTGCTGTGGGGAAATGGCTCCGTGGAACTGATAGAAGGCTAGCGCTTGTTGAATCTCTGGTATAGTTCTTCCTGTGAGTAAGGACTGCTGGAGAACCCAAATATACTTATTTGCTGAACGGAGCAACTCAAGCTTCGTTATTTTACGACGTTCTCGTACCTCTGGTATAGCCTTTCGCAGCATTTCCATTGCCGAGTTAATAAGATTAACGCGTCGCCGCTCTCTGTCATTCGCTCGCAGCCGCTTAACTTTCAACGTTGAAGTACCGATGGTCTGTATGGGCATGTTGCAAGAGCTGACACCGAATGATATTGAAGGTAATGCGTTTTCACTGTGAAGATTCTCCCCATCATCAGACATCCTTTCGGCATCAGAGTTCTCATGGTCATTCGACTGACCCTCTTCTGAGTTCAAATAAAAAGTCTCAGAATTATTGGCTTTCTTTACCTTGGAATCTAAAACAGAAAATAGCAATGATCAAGTAGAAGAAGACTAAGGGGGTACAGGGGCATGGCGAAGTAAGGGGTGGGGGTATGACACCCTATCTGCCAAAACGTCAGCAATTCATTGGCTTGTCGGCAAAGGTTGGCGTGGCAAAAATCTGGAAAATTTAGTAGGCTATCGGTAGATGTCCTTTGCTACATCACCGTTTAAAGTCCTTCGGTAAGCCAATGGAATGGGCTATACTTCAAGGAGGTGGGTTGATGATGGGGAAAAAAGATCAGCTGGCAGCTGTTTCATGAATTGCTTTCTGCGCATAAATATCGCTTCCTTATTGAATATGGTCTATGTTTCAGTTTCAGAAGATGACGGAGGTTAATTGATTTCACAACAATCAATGGATGCTTGCCTGGGCAGATAAAATGAACAAACTTAATCAGAAAATCAAATGTCAATGCTCGCTTTTAAGCACGTCATCAGCATTTTATCACAAGAATAGCAACCTGACACTCTCTTGTAAAATTTAACGCGTATGTAACTTTGAAAGGACATTGGCATTTTTCTTCACCTATGAATCCGTGATTTTGTTTGTATACTCATCTAAGACAGTGCTTCTTAATTATTTTTTGCAAGGCCCCCCCCATAGAAAGAGAAAGTATTTCGCATCCCCCACTCGCTATAAATTACCATGTTACTATAATTTTGTGTATGGTATCGAAGATGAAAATAGAGCGTGCTAAGCTAGAAACCATCTTTAATCATCTATCTCATCAAAGCGCATGCTTCCTACATAAACAGGGGTACGATGTACAATAATATTATAACGTAACATAACATATAACATAACACAAATGAGGCTATTATCTATAAACATTGTATATGTATACCAGTTCCCCGGATCATACACGCCCCCTCTAGCATTGCATCGCGCCCCCCTTGAAAGGCGCGCCCAAATATTTGAGAATCGCTGCTCTAAGAGCTTAGGTTATGTATATATCCTATAGATTTTGTTAGAAAATGTAATAAAATCCACTTCAACAATTTAAGCACAGAAAGGCATACCACACAATATCACTGAGAACTTCATATTGAGATAAAATTGAAAGGAATTGGTAGCCAAATTGAGATGTCTGAGAGTATAAAAAACTTGCCTTTATAGGTTTCCTTCATTCTTTCTGGGTTACTTTGCCAACCTTCAGTTTCTGGTTGTGTGACGGTTAATTGCTTTAATGAGGGCTCTTTATCTCTCTTATATGATCCCTCTTCCTTCGTTTCAACAATAAAGAGGTCAGCCTCGTGTGTGCATTGTCGCAAAAACAATGCGCATTGCACCAGAAAAATCGCAATTGAATTTTATAGAAAAGCGATAGTACAAGCCGAATTAACATGAAGCATGCATCGCTAGAGAAAAGACCATTCTAATAGAATTAGCTAAGTGCGTCCTGCTACCTGCTGCACATTTTCGCAAGTTAGATAAGGAATGATCAAGTATACAAATTTAACTCTGGGATTTGGGCCTTAAAGAGATTGAAAAATATACTACCTCAGTTACAACTTTCCATTGTCTATTATGCATTAGTTGAAAGTCAATTACGCTATGGTGATGTTGTTTGGGGTAGTTTGTCGAGAACAAAACTGGCTGCCCTTCAGAGACTACAAACACGGGCTCTCAAATCAGGAACGCCAAAATTAACGATACTTGGTCATGTCCTGGGATGAATGTAGAAAACATAATTTGCTTTGATAGGAATGTTATGACCTATAAAATCATATACAAACTTTGCCCAAATAGCTTCTTAGAAAACTATAAACCAAGGTCTAGTTTCTCATACTACAATACAAGAAATAGCCAAAATCTCCAAATCCCTAAACATAGGACTGAGCGCTATAAATAATGCTTTTATTACTCAACTCTTAAGGAATGGAATAATACGCCTAGAGAAATATGTGAGTTGCCAACAAAAAATACTTTCAAAAGGCAACTGAAATTGTATATGAAGAGCAAGACATAACTAAATAGGTTTTGTTTTTATTGCTCAATTTCAATAGCTACTTTTCGTTATATATAACTTAGTTCGTAGATTGTTTTTTCGTTACTTTCTGTAATTATGCTGAAGGTTTTTTGAGTATAAAACTTGAATATGAATATGAACATAAGTAGGCACGGACTTACCGGTCGGGCCATTCTTGCGAATGCTTGAAAGGTCGGCTGCACAAAGTGGAGATAAGTAAACTTTGACTATGTAGAACTTCACAATGTAGGCGATATATGAAAGAACCGACACAAAAACTGCGGATCTAGTAGAAATTTGCAGCCTTTTTCAATATCTCTGCCTATTGATTTACGTTTTCCAGAATTCATGGTCCGGTTTAGTAAAACTGTGTCCGGGCAGAAAACTTTAGCCTCACCGCCCCTGACCTAAAGCACGATACAGCACAGTGTATTAAATTCGTTGCCTTATGGATTGACCTCCATGGAAAACCTTCAACAGTTCAAGAAGGGTGTAAAGGTCTTCTATCAGAAATAGACCAAAATATCACAGCTAAATAAGAAAAGAATTTTATTCGTTTCTTTTAATTATTTAAGGGGTACAAATTGTTTATTTTTATAAGATCTTTTGTGCTCTTTTACCTTTGCTTACAGTGGGTCCTTTTGTAAAGAATTGTGTATACCGGTTATCAAAGGTTACCTACTCTAAGCATGAAAAAAGGATACAATGGATAGTGGTGTATAGTTATCAATCTCGAGAGTAGTGGTGTGCTTAGTGGGGGGGGCATGGGAACATGTGCAAAATTTTAAGAAAGTTGGTCATGCTGCAGGAGATTTGGCATCCCATTGATCATAGTGGCATAATGTTTAGTCATAGCAGTTAGTCAAAGATCAAAACACACCATTCACCCAACAGACATTCTTCAGGCACATCTCTGCTCGAAGTGGTATACCCAAGACTAAAAGCAATACGTAGTGGAAAAAAATATGCTCAAAAAGGAACCCAAATTGCTTGAAAACTAAAACACTAAGAGGTTGTGTAGAAATCTGATAGCATAGAGCAACAGAATGAAGCGAATTCAAGGGAACATTTATGCTGATCAACAACAGAAATGTAGGATAACATCTTAAATAGGTAGTTGTAAGTAGCCTAGAGAATCGTAATGACTAATGAGGCTATTAATTTAGCTAGTAAACAATCGCCATTTGTCCCTTCCTCACAGATTCTTCGATGATTGGATCAAGCTAAAATTTGGGATAGCGAATGGGTAAAAACTACAAAATATAGATGCTGCTTTATAGTTAAAAAGATACTACGACGATTCTACGATATCTCAGCTCCTAATAACTCCAAAAAAGGCTGGAAACAAATAGGCGAAGTTGAGAATCCTCAGACTCAAGCCGATTTAGTTAAACCAATGGACTTCAGGAGTAAGGATAAAAAGATCGCTGCTACATTAAGCAGATATATCATACGATCAACAGAAAAAACAACGACATATTCATTAATGAAATCCATAAATAAGTGAATTTACACTGACTGTTTACTGTCAACACCCAATTACATATATATACACAAAATTAGACACTAATATTTATAATTCATGCCCTTGTTATAAAGAGGAATAAACACATTGAACACCAAGTCCCCAGCACCTCCTGAATATTAGAATTTTCTAATGAGCCTTGACGAATCTCATGCTTTAAATGCAATGTTTCTTTGTTCTCCAGACTAGCAGCAGCTAAAACCCAACGGCTATAGGGACCAATGAAATGGACTAACTTGCATTCAAACACAGCTTCTGGATGCTTAGAACCAAATAGCAGATAAGCCAAGGTTTATCCTTTTCGTAACAATGTCCATAGCATTCATTGTGGCTATCAACTATTACTCAATGTTGTCAAAAATGAGCAATCAGTAACAATTTTGTTAGATAAAAATCTTACTAAATAACATTCAATATATGACTAAAACTTAAAAACAATAATTACAAGAGTATATACTCATAGATTAATTTCCATTCATGTTCAAGTCTTGTCTATAACAAACAAGCTTTCTGGCTTCAGTCTTGATGATTCTTAATATTTCGTTAAATCCAGCCTTGAATGTTTTTTAGATATTTCTTAATTTCTCAAAACTTTTAATGACAAAAACAATCCAGATCAGGCAACTGTGATGCAAGAAAAAGGATGCTCAGATTTTGTGAGGCATTGAATGAATGTTATTTCTCCCTACTTTGATCAAGAATTTTTTTCTAGGCAAAGTTTGTTCAAGTCATGATTTGAAGCTCAGGCTGCGTTTCTTATAGACATGAACATGTAACAGTCACAAATAAAAGTAGCTACATAACAATTTCACAGATGCAAGAGAGTTTACGATTGATACCTGTCAAAATTAAGCATTACTGGGGGAGGGGGACTGAGCCCTTTCCAGTGCTAGTGATATACTGTATAATCTGACAAGAATATTATGCAATTTTACTTATTTCAACTTTGGTAAATAAAAAACAAAAGATACAGCAAATCACGCAATATTTTCTGTTGATTCCTTATTTGCTTAAAAATCCTATCTTCATGAATGTACATTAGGGGGCTTGGATTTAAGAAGAGCTATGGTGCTGTCCGAAGTCTCTACAAGCGTCCTTCCATTTTTCGGTTCTGCAATGAACTATTAATTCGAACTGTTTGCTAACAAGGTGAGTAACCTCATTGCCAGAACACAATATACATTATGGAAAAGTTTCAGTAACTCAAAGCATGAACTGAACCAAAACAAAATATGTATAAAACAGCTTGGTTAAATCTGTTCTTCCTTTATGTCTGGATGATGGGCTGTTGAATGGCCTTGAGTACAGAGATTTCTTCTGAATCCATGATCAACAAACAGCTTCTCTACTGGAACGTTCTCTAACGAACCACGAAAAAAATGGAACTCTATCAATCTAGGGCTGATGGTCCTAAGTGCAGCTAAGGATAAGAGCATTTTGCCATATCTCACAGGTACATCTGGGCTTCTCGATCTTGAATATTCAGAGAGCATCACTTGGGCTTGATCTTGAAGTTGCTCAATGTGTGCAGTTGACCTCAAATGCCTCAACTCTGAAGGGCAATTGTAAGAAACTGTAATCATTGGGTTGCAAACAGGAATACTAAAATACCCTAGCACTTTTGGTCATATGATAATGATGATAGACGATAAGGAAGATGACAACGGTGATGATGATGATGATGATGATGATGATGATGATGGTGATGATGATGATGATGATGATGATGATGATGATGATGATGGTGATGATGATGATAATGATGATGATGATGATGATGATGGAAATGATGATGGTGATGGTGATGATGATCATG
>OLMO02000301.1:14293710-14314455 GCA_900291935.2 Cassiopea xamachana | reverse complement strand
CGATGATGGAAATGATGATGGTGATGGTGATGGTGATGGTGATGGTGATGATGATGATGACGACGATGATGACGACGATGATGGAAATGATGATGGTGATGATGATGATGATGATGATGATGATGATGATGATGATGGTGATGATGATGGTGTTGATGATGATGATGGTGATAATGATGACGAAGGCTAGCCCATGGTTGGAGGGGCACAGTGGAGACAACTGTCTTTAAGTTGATAGTGATTTATTTCTCAGAGATTCAGAATTAGGGCAGATGTTGATGACCTGTGGCAAACTGTCCAACCAGGCCCCTTCAGTGAAAAGCAGACTCAATGGCTCACAGTACAGCTCTGCCTAGTAACTGTTGGGGTAACAGAAAACAGAATGGATTGAGTTTAGCCGACTCAATCACCTCTTTTAAACAAATAACAGGCGAAAACTGACCCTAGGGTCAGTACTAGGCCCCCTTCGAAATGGGTATACGGCGAGACAAGACAAGATGAAGATTATAATTATGATGGTGATGACTACGATAATAGTGAAAATGTAGAGGGTCGTGATAATTGATGAAGATTTCTTGATGTGTACTATGAAAATTTCTATGATGACCAGAAGAAAGCTTTACAATACAAATACATCAAACATTCTTAATTTTTACTAAAATCTAGGTACAGGGTTCGTACAGCTTTTGTAGCAAAAAGCTCCCTTATTTATTGTATAATTTGCAGTTTTCGCTGGCTAATAGGGTAAATATATGTACATTTTCCCCTGATTTATTCTAAAATGCTATGCTTTTTCCCTGACTAAGTTTCAAAAAGATTTCGTATCTACAAACTCTTTTTGGTACTTAGTCGGGGAAAAACTTTTCTAAGCATGTTTAAAATTTAAATATTTCAACTGACTATTAGTCTCATCTTTCTACATCCTTCTGCTCAACTAAATTTTTGAATACTGCCAAATATCATGTACAGTCATTAGTTGGGGTTGCACAAATATTCAACAGATCCCTGATTTTTTTAGGAAAACATATATTTTTCCAGAGAACAGAAAAAGTTCCCTGATTTTCCCTGATTCTCCCTGAGTTTTCCTTACTTTCTTTAAAACCTTAAATGTTTCTCTGATTTTCCCTGACTGTACGAACCTTGAAGTAGCATTTCCCAATTACAATTATAACTGCAGTGATCTCTTTGCAACATACCTGGTTTAAACAGGGAAATAGCTTTCAGACAAGCGTATTCTGTTGAATCAAGGAGGAATCCCTTAAATTTATTAACGACATTTTGCAGATTGTTTAGGTCAGATATGATTGCCATAATATCAGCCGTGGTTCTGTTTTCTTTATCGATGCCGGCAGCTTTAAGCATTACATGAAGGTCTAATTCTACATCCCACTGTGCCAGGCTCAAGAGAAACAGATCAACCCAACTCTCCTCCAACAGCAATGCTTGATCTTTGAATGGAAGCTCAATAAAAGTCGGGATGTTCCGTGCCCAGGTAATTGTCGAATGAAGTATACGAAGTGATAGGTCATATATGGCATCCGGTGATTTGGGTACATTTGGTGGGTTCTTGGGCGTCAAAGGAGGCGTTAAAGGAATGCTACTCTGATGATAATCTGCAATGCATGAGTCATTTCTTGCTGGGAACTGGAAATGGTACATATGTAAACTGGGACTACCAGGTGCAGGGTGCTGGTTCACAATATTGTCTTCTTGAGGGTTGGTTTGAGCTGAGCCAAGTGGGGATCTTATGATATCATCGGCTCTATGTTTTGTATTCCTTGGAGCTCTTTCATGCTGGACAGCTGAGGGGAAGTGACAGATGTATAATAAGAATAATAATAATAATAAAGACTTTGATTTTATATTCCGCTACGTACAATTGTAACCTCGCTTAAAAAGTGTAGTTACAATTGGCTAGCCTAATCATAGTAAAACAAGTTACGAACGATAGCAAGAGCTAAAACAAGGACAAATAACAAGAACAAAACTACTATGGATTGTATCTTAGGTGGAAAGAAGTTCTGGACTATTCCATGGTTTAATTACAGTGACGCTACTGTTTAGACTAAAACATTTTTAAAAAGCAGAAAGCTGAGGAACGTTGGAAAATTTCTGGAAAAGAAGATGCATGGACAGGTCAGTAGAGAAATACGAGAAAAAGTCGACGAGGAAAATGTAGGTATTGGTTATCCAGAGGTGATGTCAAAGTTGAAACAGAGGCTTTATTATGTGCTGTCCAGGAACAGTGAAAAATCACATTGACAAAAGTATAGATAGCTCCCTTATGTGTGGAAAGTGTGGAGAAAGTGTGCAACATGTAGTTAGTGAAAAACTTGCACAGAAAGAATACAAGAGAAGATACGATACTGTTGCTAAGAAGGTTTATTGGGATCTGTGTAAGAAATATGGCCTTGAACACCATGAAAAATGGTATGACCACATCCCGGAAGATGCCACAGAAAATGACAAAAATTAACTTCTCTGGGACAAAAATATACAGTGTGACAATATGATCGAAGCAAGGAGGTCTGACATTGTGGTGATTGATGAGAAAAAGGGAGTTTGCATGATTGTGGACATTGCTGTACCTGCTGATAGAAAGGTAGAAGAAAAAGAAATCGAAAAAATAGAAAAATATCAAGATTTAAAGAGAAAGATCGAAAGAATGTGTGGAATACGAAAAGTGGAAGTAGTGCCTGTAGTAATTGGAGCCATAGGGAGTGTTACTAAAGGATTTGATAGGTGGATTGAAAAGCTTGACATCCAATGTAATGTCACTGATATGCAAAAGACTGCACTTTTAGGAACAGCAAGGATACTATGAAAAGTATTGGAAATGTAAATATGGAAGAAAATCCTCCTGTTAGCCCATAGTCACTAGTTATGACTCGCCTAATGGGAGTAATTACGGCAATAAGAACAGCCAGAGCATAATCTAGAACATATAAATTATAACAAAGTTTTTATTTAAAGTTAGATGCAGAACAATATAGTTAATCCTAAGAATAGGGTAACCAATTCATACCAACTATTTTCAAAAACACCATATTTAACTTCAGCTAATTAAATATGTTGCAATTACAGCTATCTCCATTCCATGACTTGATATGGACTTTGAATGAGGCTATAGATTGGCTTGACTTCATCTCATCAGACATAGAGTTCCAAAGAACACTGCCTCGGAAGAGAATTGAATTTAATTCATTTAGAACAGTCCTAGCCTTAGGTAGCTATAGTACATCTTTTGCTCTGAGGTTGTAAGATTCCTCCTTTTTTATAAACAGATATTACTGGAAAAAGATACTACTGATTCAATTCCATCGTTTCGTTAGATACAATTTATAATTACTGATGCCAAATGGTTGGCTGAGAAAGTCTTAAAAGGTTGTCAATAACAAAGATAACATTAGGCAGGATCGTCAACATTGAATTACATTGATCGTCAACGTTATCTCGCATAACACTTGAAATAGAAGAACAAAGCAGGACCTTATTTATTCTAGCAAGCAAAAAAGAATATTAATGATAAAAATAATTATGATTCAATTTATAATGATTATAAAGTATGCAGTTAGGATATGGTGGAGTTGATGAATAAACAGTTGAACAAGATGATGGCTCTAAGACAGTAAAGAGGAAGATATTCTGCTTGCTCAAAGGTTGAAAGCCCTATTGTCGTGGTAAGCAATTAAAAAGAGGCAACTGCCTTTTAGTTGATAGCAATTCATTCTGCGGCGATGCAGAAATGGGTATATGCTGATGAGCTCTGGCAAACTATCCAACCAGGCCCTTCAGTGACAGTTTAATTAGTTGATGCTACAGCCTTAGTGTAGTCGACTCAATCACCTCTTTTAAACAATTGACAGGCGATGAACATACCCAGAGTGTACGTCCTACGGACTTTAGGACCGCAGCAGAAAAAAAGATGGGGCTGATCAAAGCAGTGAAGGCAAGGATAGTGATTTCAGAGAGAATGATCATTCTGACTGCAATCATGATTACCATGATGGCAATAATGATTAGTATGATTGCAATCATGATGAATACAATTGTAATCATGACCACTACGATTGCAATCATGATTAATACGACTGCAATCATGATTACCAAGACTGCAATCGTGAATAGTAAAGTTGCAGTCATGATTGCTATGACTGTAGTCATGATAAGTACAACTGGAATCATGATTAGTACAACTGCATTCGTGATTATCACGATTACAAGCTTGATTACTGAGCTTGAAGTGATGATTACTAACTATGATTCTAATCATGAAGGATGACTTTGATGATAATCATCAAGGGAATCGTAAAAGTATTGGTGGTTGGCTAAAAAGTAATGAAGACCACCAAGAATATGCAACATTTTCCCAGCAAAACGATACAAGAAGAACACATCATAGCAAGTGATAGCATAACTCAAAATATTCCATTTCCCGTGAAAAGTGTAACTCAACCAAAAAATTGTGTATGTTAGGAAAGGAGAAGATGATCGTGTTTATCAAAATACCCTTCAATTATAGAAAATGGTGCAATAATATCTTGACATTTATTCTTGCATGATGCAGCAAAGATGTCGAAGTAATTGTTTACATTTTCAGCTAAGGCATGTTGTTTTTGTTCTACCAAAGTCGCATGAAGATGCCAATAGACACATTAATACAAGACAAAGGGTCTCAAGAAAGGTTCGTAAGGCATTATTGTAAAGGCCTTTTTTCTGCCCCTGCAAAACAAGTCCAGAATCACAACGGCAATGTCTTGTTATTCTAATCTTTTTTATAGAAAACAATGATCTTTTTAGCAGTACGCGCTGGCTTATAGGCTTAGCATATTTTTGTTACTGACACCATACATTCATTTGTCCCTCTGGCGATTATTTGCCGCGCACGAAGAGACCATCTTATTTATGGTCTGGCTTTCACAGTAGCTTAACGACAGAAGACCATTAAGCCAAGATCAATCAATCATATTTTTTAATCAAAATTCAAATTAAATGGGACAATTGTCAGAGATTGGCTTCAGATTGGAACTGTGCAAGGAGGTTTGGGAAATATGGCCCTTTTGTTTTAACTTATAGTGGCAAACAGGCCAAGGCATGACTTAAAAAGAACAACGTATTTTAATTGAAAATTGTCTCGTACTGATAACTATAAAGTAAATTGACCACAATCAGGTTAGATATAATATTGAGTCTGAGCAAATTTTACTAGGCAATTACTTCAACATGCAGCCATGAACAATACTAAAACTTTTAAATTTAACTGAGTTTCATGTAAAAAAAAACATCTAGATGTCATGCTCCTGGTAATTTCATTTAGTGCTCCTTGTACATTCGTTGTCAGACACTCTAGATTGTGTTATGAAGAAAGAAACAATGAAATATCCTCAGAAGGTATGACACAGAGTCACAGTTCTCATAGTATGGAAACTCGCATGATTTAGAGAATATGCAATTTCTGCAACAGAAGGGCTACTTCAAAGACAGACCATGAGCCTTCCCCCAGTTTCTGAAACCTTAACGTTTCGGTTAACCTTTAGGTCACTATCCGACGTTTCATACTCTTAAGCATGTCAAAAGAATGTTGCCGCTTTTTCTTGCTGTAGTAAAAAAAGTTAATAAAACCTAAAGGAAGACAAATCCTCATGTCTAGCACAAAATGATTTACATGAAAGTTTATGCTTTATGGAAGATCATGACTTCCACGAAATGCAAGGAAGGAGAAGTAAACTTCTCATAAACTTTCTTCTTGCACTCTGCAGTACCGTCTCTACTTGTAAAATTATTTTTTCTTCAATTGAATATTTTCTAGTCCATACAACATTTTAGACATTCCTTATACTTGATATATGACAATGAATTATCGCGCTAACATCCCTGTAATGAGTGGGGTCTTTCTCTACCAAGCTTTAAGAGCCCCCCCCCCCTACACACACACACACGTACTCACGCGCAAAAGACTTCAATGTGACAGACTGCACGCGGATATGTTATTACTTTCTGAGAATGCGTAGCATAGTATAGTTCTGCTTTGAAGATCTAAGATGTGGTCTGCTGCATAAGATGATTACAGTACATAACGGTACCAAATCGTATTAAATGTATATCAGTCGCTGTTGATTGAATACACGAGAAAAAAAATACGACAAGTCTTCTCGAACAGACGACGCAATGCCGCTCACGCGTTATCAGTAAATAGAAACAAGATGAGACCGTTAGAATTTTAAGAAAGCTACTTACATAGATTTGTGCACCTCGTGGGATGTTTCTGACTCATTTCAGCCTTAAAGCTATGATTCAATTAACATGGTCTGTCTAATTCGTGGAACAAAAGTCACTTTTCAATCGGAGCCTTAACTGTTTTTGTTGGGATGTGTCATTCATAATCCACATACAGAGCATACAGTAAAAGGGATGGGAGGGGGGGTGCCATCTTGAAGTACGATTGCTGCGCAATAAATTAAAAGCATCCTAGAGAGACATTTCGGCACTTTACAATGAAAGGAACTAAATTTTTTTCAGATAGGATGTATAGTGATATGAAGGAAATGGGTAACTTTGAAGGATAATTTTAGGGCCACAAAGCTGAATGATGATGAGAAGGTAAAAGCTTCTTATCATTATGACTTCCATTAAAAGATACAACGGAGATGAAGCTAAAAGTGTTAACTAGTAAATATGTCCTAGCTTTAATTCATTTGCGAAAAGATAAACAAAGTAAAGCGCACATAGTTTCCTAGCGTACATTATCTTTCTGTGCATAGTTTCCTGGTGATTTTTCTTGATTTCCAAAGAAAAATCGCTAGCAACCTGTGTAGTCTAAGATAATGTACAAATTTCATAGGAGACGTCCCTTGGACAAAATAGTCGTTAAAGTAGTGTTTAAAAGGCCATTAGGAGAGGCCATCCACTAGCAGTTCAGGATCCATAGATGTCTACAGCAAAACATAATTCAACTGGTGCATGATTTCAGATTTTGTGATATTAGGGCAATTGCGAAGATGATAATTTTTGGAGTATAAGATGAAAATGTACCAACAGTGAGTGATGTGACAACAGTCGAAACATGGACAGGAAAACAACGCACTTTAACACATAGGTCTCTTGGGAACTTGAAGCTAAGCCATTCACAGGCCTTCGTTGTTGTAGGAGTTCTTGGTTCCTGTTTGGTTAAAATTAGCTTGCAGAAAATGTGATCAGAGATATACAGCAACAGATCGTCAATGCAAAAAGAATGATAGAAGACGCCCTACAGATATAATCAACAAGTAGAGGGCCTTGTATCCTTTTTGGGACGAGCTTCTTTGTGTTGGAGACTGTTTCACTGCATAATGAACATTTCACAGAGATTAGGTGTAGGTGGATTAGAACGAAACAAGCCTATTAAATTGAAATCTTCGCATATCACACGCGCTACGTAAGACTCGTGTGACGTTGATCATTTCCTGTATCAAGCATCTTATGTTCAAAGACATCGATCACAGAAAAATGGGTGCGTCTGTTTTGAACATTTTTGCATGCGATTTGGTATTTTTACGTAAATTCCAATACAATATTCAGATAATCTCTGGGCTTATTACAAAATTTGCTGTACCCAAGAGAGCACACAGGAGCATATGAAATTCCGTACTTGATTCCGGAGACTGATGTGCACAGGGGGGTGAAATAAACTCGTCGATGTTTTAATGATTTTATGCTGCTCCCATGTTGTTATCATAAAAATGGCAATCATACGACTAAAACTACAAAAAATTTGAAAGAAAGCATTCTGCATAAAACTAGGCCTTAAAATAAGGGACTTTGAATTAAATTTCAAACTGGAGAGATATTAATGAAGTGAGTGCTGATCTAAAGACGTTTAAACTATCCTCCTACGCATGAGACTAGCACAAAATAATCTTGATCACTATTCCTAGTAATCATAATGAACAGTATTGTCAAAAGTACGAAGCTTCTGTTAATAGCTTAGGCCTTGGAATAGGGTGATGGGCAAGCCTCCCCCTCCCAGTATGACAGAAATCCATTTTCCCAGACTAGCTAAGCAAATTTTGGCATGCATTGAATATCGGTTGTTGAAATACTTATCAAAACTTGTAACAAAGGAGTAGGAAAGTGAACTCCCTCAAGATTCCGGCATGAGCTCTATAATTTTGATATTTTGCCTACATCGATGAAATAAGAAAGCATAGTACCAAAACCTCGGAAATCGCTAATTCATAAGTGACAAAGAAGAATTCTTATCTTAATAGCTGGTAAATAATTACACAAATTCCATTTATAAATTCACAATGGTAGTCAGCAAGATGATTTAACAGTTAAAGTAGTCCATTTTAGGGCACAGGATACAAGAATATCACCTTGCTAAAGGCCTAGAAACAAACTGTACACACTTGTGTTAAACAGAAGCGTCAATGATAGAATATCGTTAACAAAGCAAGGTGTGACTTCGGTGCAGTGAGACAGTAATAGTTGCTGCTCATTGGATAGTTGATATAATACCGATGCGTGCTTGTGAATTAAGCTGTCTGTCTATAGTCCACATATGTCCATTCAACTAGCTAGGTAATTGAGCATATTCTTAAAAGAAGGAGCACGTTTACTGCTGGTCGAGTGCAAATTGGCTGGAGGAGGCTTGGAGCAACGGCAAGCAGGTTCAATTGATCAAAAGTCAATTGTCTGAATAGGCCGATTCAAAATGGGGAAGCATGGTTTTTGATCGCATCCATTCAACAAAATCAAATTGAAATGCTTCCGATACACAATAAGCAACAAACAGCTAATCTACAACATTTCTATCATTATGCGTTCATTTGAAAAACTGTGTTTTAGGCACACAGATACCAGTTGCGATATGGCCTAGCCTGAGTCTGGCATTCTCATAATGCACGCCGGGAATTTCAGGCCAACCTGCAATGTTGTGGGAAACCGCGACAATTACTTAAGTGTTTATTTTCAACTCACCAACACTAACTGATATGAAAAATTCTCAAAATTTATTTTATCTTTTCAAGGACTCCCAACAAATAAAAAACATGGCGCATTAGATTTATTGTGAAAGACCATACACTTGAATATATTATTTAAATACTTGACATTACTTTTCAGTTGTAAGTATTAAAAAAGTACTATAAAACTTGGCAAAAAACGAGGACTGATCTACAAAAATTTTACAAAAAAGATGGCTATACTTACAGAGATCATTTCTTGATTAGATTTATTCCTAGCTTAGTGTATGCTCCACCTACAACTATATCGTCCTGGTTTTAAGCATAAACAATGTTGCATTAATTCTCTTAAATTTGCTCCTAAGAACAGAGCTGGTATGTTTCGAACGAGAGGTTTCATATTTCGAACAGAATAGAAGGTAAAAGCTCTCAGGGCACACAAAGACTCACCGAGATCCAAGAAAAGCATTCCAGCACTTCTATGTGAATTCGTCGAAATAGTTGTATTCAAGTTTAGGAAATATGTCACCTAAGCATCTACAACAGCCATTAATTCTAAGTTCTATCATCTGATACAAAAAATAATTGTGGAGGAATGTGGCATCATTAGCAAATCAAAAACTAGCGATCGGAATTCAGCGGATACTCTTATGATCAAGATGATCTTATTTCAGTGATAGGGACATGAAAGATCACCAGATGCTCACTGGTCAATCGGAATTTTTATATGGTTGAACGGGCTTATGAGCCAACTTGATGGAATGCACAAGATAATTGCTGTAATGAGTAAAATTTATATTCCAATCATTGTTGTTCTACATTTTGATGATTTTAGGTTTTTGAAAGCGTAAGGGATTGCAACATCAGCAATGGCGAACCCCTTATGAATTCAGAAAGTTTGCGGCTCCTCCTTTTTACACTCCTAATACTACCATGAGACTTACCTCCTTAAAAGACCTGAGGGTCCCGTTTAGGACGTCAAAAGCTTGGGGAACCTTAGGGGGTTGTCCTAACCCTAACCTGTGACAGCTACTCAGCTGAACATCAGTATCCATAGAATGTAACCTAATTAGTTTCTCTAGTATCCAAATCTCTCAAAGTCATTGGGAAGCAAGGCTTTTAAAGTTACTAGAGCCTCTCGAATGAACTGGAAAGCCAGTTTCTAAAAGACATTGCAGCATACGATTCCCTAGAGGCAGTTGGAAATCCGAGCATGATGCAATGCTTCCTTAGGTATAAATTACATGAAACATGCTCCTTTGATAGCACGAGAAGGGTATAGATTCAAAGTATGTCCAACATACTAATTAGGTAACGTACACCCTGACTCAAATGGATAACAAAGAAATGTACCATCTCCGGGATGTTTATGGGGGAATCATTGCAAATTTAATACTTTAATTGTGGGTGCATGCCAAACAATATTGTTGCCAATTCATGAGTTTGGAATTTGACAGACTTGAAGCAAAAGGGTGTTTATTTTTTGAAATTCAGACTTTAAACTGTACAGTAAATAATGATGCTTCCTTCTTTTAGATTCCTTGTTTATTATAAAGTTACAAAAATTCTCAATGTATTATCAGTCGTTCCAAGATATAGACTGCGTAAGGATTATGAGCTACATGGTATAGGCACGCCTAATATTCATCGAGTCTTTAATCTTTCATTAAATACTAGGCCTTCAGTGGCAAGTTATAGCAAGTCTCACTTATAACGTCCTAGCAAAAATCGCGCTGGCAGGGAGGAAATGATCAGAAATTACAAAGATATGTAAAGCTCAAGGTAGTGGTCTCCTTGAAACTCTGCGATGTGATTTTTCGGGAACAAGTTGAAATAGTCTGGGACAAAAAGCCAACACAAGCTTCACCTAGCTAATAATTTCATTGCAGTAGTTGATTGCTATCCACAAAAGCTAGTCAGTAGTAACAAAACGAATAGGCAAGAACCACTCGTTGAACTCTATGGCGTTGTCCTGCTTTTTGCCCCAGAAGAAATTTGCCCTCATCTTTCAAAACTAAGCATGACTGTTCAGTCTTCAAATTGTATTTGACAAGTTCATTTTCCTGCACCATTCACCTGATGATAAATGGAAACATGCGCTCAAGTTACCAAGAATTCAGCGTATTTACAAGCCGATCTTAAACTGCAAGTGTCTTGTGCACAAAATTACCCACCAACTACAAAAGTGGAGCTTGGCCAATGCGTTTCAAGCTCTTCACAGGTGCAAGCAGCTCTAACACCGGTTTGAGCATCATTTAAAGGCTAGCAGTACCGGACGAAAGGTTATGAGATCAGGATCAACTGAATGGTGGTACTAAGCGAACAGATAAACCTCTATCTCTCCTAGCTGGCAAGGAAATAAGGTTACTGTTACATGATAAAACATAAGGACTATCATCAAGCAGCTAATTTATTATCAAATCATGATCTTGCAACATTAATTTCAAAAACAAAAACTATACTAATGTATGCAATTATTCTTTTACATAACTATATAATTAGAATTACACTTTATTCTTTCTAATTCTTTATCACTAGTTGTTTCTCTACGGCTAACTTTTCATGATGCCTAAATATTATGAAGGCCTTTCCATATCTTTCTCTTCCCTTTGGTGGATGAAACTTAGCACTGAAACATTATTATTAACATTATTATTATTAACATTATTATTATTAACATTATTATTATTAACATTATCTGGTCCTAAAAGACTCCGCGGTTTTTGGTCACTGATCTTCAATTTTGGCTTTAAATAGTTAGTACACAAGCTCCTACTCTACTTTCAGTACCATGAGATACTGAGAGTGCATTTGTGTACAAAATGTACTGATACACATTAACGTAAAGTGGCTATACTTCAGCTGCCAATCTGATCCTCTGCAGCTATGGCTAAAGAGGATCGGTGTTATACGCATGAAAGCAAGAAAGAATAATTTAGGCTAAAATAGAAAGACATCCATACCTTCCTTCTTCATCCCTACTTCAAAGCATTTGTTGAGACGGCAAGCCTGGCATTGATTCCTTCTGTTTACATCGACGATGCAGTTATTCTGCTCTCGGCAGACATATTCCAAGTTCCTCCTCACACTGCGTTTGAAAAAACCGCGGCACCCATCGCACGTTAGGACACCGTAGTGCCGACCAGATGCTCGATCTTCACAAACCAAGCACGCCACACTTTGTTTCTTGCCTACGAATTAAAGAAATGCTTAAGTTGGTTCTACAGCTAGGAACGAAATTGTGACGCTATGCTCCGGTAACTCAGAGGAGCTTCCACTTTACGCAAAAATAAGAAGTTTTGGAGTTTCTTCTAAGGCGCAATGCAGGCAAGTAAAAAGAGCAAAGAAAATTCAGAGCTCAAATTGCATTTTCAGCCAATCAAACTTTAAGAAGTTTACTCGTTAAGGGCAAACAGTAATGAGTGATTCTACGGCTGATCTGGGAGCAACTTTAGTCAAAACTGACAGATTATGTCAAGTAGGAAACACAATAGTATGGTGATATTTCCACAACTTACTACATCATAACTTATCAAGACTTCTGTCTGGATAAAATTTTATTATTATTTGGTGCAAATACCATAAAAACATAGCTAAAGGAAAGTTTAATCTTTTACAGGTCGAAGGATTATTATGACAGTAAAGCTTGATTTAATGACGCAGTTTCTTGACTGCAAAATTGTGAAAATCAACTAATTACAGTTATGGCATCATCCAAAACAGGTACCAACATAAGGCCGAATGATAAAACCTGATCAATCTAGATTAGATATTTTGAAAGCTTGAGGTGAGGGCTGCAAAGTTTCTGATGTTGAAGAAACTTGTTAAATCGATGCAAAAATGCCTTCTGTGGACTCTAGTTTTCTTTTCTGGAATTTAGATTCGTCGTGTGTAACAGTAGAAAATAGATATGGGCATTTTCTAAGACTGATACCAGTATCTCATAAAGCAGCCAGGTTTCGTGGGCTTGTGTCGGTAACTAAGCATCAAGCTTTTAATATTTATAATTTTCTAACTTTAACGTGTCATAGCTGCAAGAAATAATCTGGCAAATTAGCGATTACATTTCTCTAATAGAAGTCGGCGAAGTGGACGTACAAATTGATCAGTGCAATGATTGCAACGCAAATTGAAATACTGTTTAAAAGGGTAGAAATATTGGTTAAAAGGGTACAGGAATCCACTGGAAGACTGTCTAACCATCAGATACCAATCTTTAAAACTTTATTTTTAGTCTTGCATCACATTATATTTATCTCGACTTATCATGGGCCAACCTTTGTCTAAGAAAGCACCGACTAATAATACTTTGAGTGGTGTTACACCCCACATGTCCCTAATATGCACCCCTGTTTGCAATTGTTAAATCCCAAGATTGCCTGGAGAAATCTAGAAGATAGCTGATTTGTACAGATAACGAGATTGCAGCAAAGAAGCCAGCGAGAAGGATAGAAATATGGTATAAATATACTGTACGATGTACAAACTACTTAAAATTTGCAAAAGTTGAAACACTAAATTAGGATCTGGTCATTAATCAATATATCACGAGAATTGGTAAAGATATTCAACATTACGGGGTGTAATACTTTAACGAAGTCTCAAGAAACTTCGGCCTATACTATCCATGAGAGCGACTAAGCCAGGAGCTGGTATGGCGGTAAGGGGTCTTGTAATGCAAAACTTTCGCTGAATTACTCTTGTCATCACTAAATGTTAACTTATTCTAAAAGGTAGAAACGAAACCCAACGCTATTTACATCTAAGTTGAGGCAAAAACGATGTAAGACTGTATCTTATCTTCTTCCTCGCGAAAGCCAAGGTGATGATCTTTTAGTCCCATAATGCTGAACGTGTTGTTCGGTAAACAAACGCAGCTATAAGACTATGCGCAATGTAGAACTGATGAAAATTCCAACTATACCTGAAGCTTCTGAGTCCATCAGCTTGTAGTTATCTTCAGTGATAGTCCTTTAGTGTTTCTTCGAGCAGTATCGCAGATTTTGTCGTCGTACGTAGTCGCCTTCTTCTCTTGATCCGAGTGATCGCGGGGCGAGAGAAGCATTTGCTCTAGGACGATTGAGCGTGTTTATTTGGGACTAGTCGGTCAGAATCAGATAACGGGTGGCGGTATATATGCCGAAAGAGAGCCCTCTTGACCACCATGTGTCCAAGGCATTAAGCTGTTGTTAGGATAACGCATAAAGCAGTGATTGGTCTGATAGCGAAGTTCAAAACGCAAAGCCATTTGGGTAACTTAGAACTTCATGGTAATGATACACTATCCAGCCCCTAGTAGCGCAAGTCCTATGCGTACTTTTCTGCAGGAGGTAAAACTGTGGTGACATTTTTAGGCTACGCAGTGCTTTTGGCAAAAAGCGCAGCTACATTGGCTGAACAAAAAATCTGCATGTCCAAGTATGTATCACAAACCAGAATGCAAGGAGTACACATTAAAATACATTGCCTATATCAGTGCATGGAAAAAACTTTGCTTCACTGTGATTATTCAAAGTGTTATTGGGCTATTCCATAAAGAGTCCCGTCCGGAACACATTTATTTCGAATAACCACATATCACCCCCCTTGATCAACTCCTTTTTAATATATTACAATATCATTTGTTTGCTACTAACCAACAACTAGCATACATCACTCATTCAAAATAGTGCTTTACTTTCACGTAGCAAGCGGTAAAAGTCTTTGAGTCCCGTCTGGAACGTATAGATAGGCCATATTGACTCTTGTCCAATGGAAAACGACATCGAAGTGTTGAAACAGAACCAATGGGACAGTAGCTACGCAGCCTCATTCTCACATCATTACAGCTCTCTCAATCCAAAGAAGAGAGGGATGGTACACAAGTGCCGACCGCAGCCGGTCGAAGGTCGGCAAAATTTCCAAGATTTGATCTGTACTCGTGTAATTTCCCATAATGGAGTCCGTTTACGAACATTTATGTCAGTATCTCCACTTGAGTGGTATCTAGTGCTTTTGGCGCTTCTATATCATTGTGCATACCAGCGTTGTTGTCGAACGAGGCCGGTACGAAGTTGCCGAGGTAGTAGTGGGTTTGGCCGGCATTTAAATCGACATTGTAGGATGCTGACCTGAATTTAGAGAGCTGTCATCATATATCCATATTCGAAGTTGGTGATTATAATAGTCAGAAAAAAGTCAAAGTCCTTCCTGCGCCAATGGCGCATAGGGCGGCGCCCATCTCCGTTTCTATAGCCCTAGGCCACGCGTCTGCGAATGCAGTGAAAGCTACAGCGGGAGGCTAGTCCACTGGTAGCTCCGCGAGTTTAACTTTCCCACTCCATTCTCATATGTCGAGCGTCAGACGAGAAGGCAGTGAGTGCCAGCTTTAAAGTCTTTGTTATGACTCGTCCGGGGCTCGAACCCATGACCTACCGGTTGTGAGGCAGACGTTCTACCACTGGGCCATCACTCTGGTTCCTGGTTTCTGAAGCTCTTTATTAATTGTGAGTCAAGATCTTTTTCCTCAAGCTCTATTTCCTACCAAAATTACCAAAATTACCAAAATTACTACGCTCTGCATCGGTGCAAAGTTTGGAAGAGGAATCCAAAGGTCGGTTTCCACTTAAACGAATCCAACGATTCGACCGAGGTGGGCTGTGGTTGCTGCATGCGTAGTAGGTTCAGATGTGGATTCCCCCTTGGTAACCCCCGACCGAATCGGCTCAATGCGAAGTTCAAATGGTTTGACCTTCTCCATCGGTCGATTTTCACCTTCTACGCAAGCATCAACCTCGGGCCGCCTCTGCCGAATCGGTTTATTCGTTTAGGTGGAAACTGGCCTTAACGCTCTCTCGGTGTAACTACTACCTTGAAAATCACAACGGTATGAGAACCCCAACGCTCCTATAGCACTCCAGTGCAGTGCACATTGGGCCTAAAAGTACATGCAAACATGAAGGAGTTTAGCATAATTTACAGGCATGGCCAGCTCGTTTGACGAGCCAACCTGCTTACATTAAAGCACGTGCTGAAGTGGCTCACATCCATGAAATTCAATCTTTCTATTTGTACGGAATGTACCGAGAAAGTGGATTGGTTCAATAGTGCCGTCCTAAAACTTTAAGAACGGGGGCTGTGTTGTGGGAAATCTATTGGCCAAGTCCATTTTTGAAATTCTGGAAATACTTTGCTTACTACTGCTGTACACCTGAAAGCACTAAAAGAAGGAGAAAGCCAGCATAGAGATGTAACATTCTTCTTCTATTGATAGGAGCGTACCTCTATCCTCCTTTCGCAAGTGCATTAGTAGGAACTTTTCCGGCCTAACAAATGATCCATAAAAGGAGCTGAGCCCCCCAAAACCCTAATGACTTTAAGAAGAGGGCTGAGCTCCCCGAAGCCCCCCCGTCCATGACACGCCTTCACTGATTCATCTACCAGGTCATCTTAAATACCGAGTTAGCCCATACCGTGCAACCAGGCATTAAAAAGTGAACATACATTAAGACTGTTCGACGAGATTCAACAAATTCACTGGCGTTGCTTTAGCATGACAGAGGAAGAACCAAGAACCACCTATAAGCAGCTCTACCCCGCAGCAGTTCCACCTAGCAGCAGTTTTACCTCACAGCAGCTATACCTTGCAGCAGCTATACCTCACAGCAGCTCTACCTCGCAGCAGTTTGATAGCAGATACCACTACCAAAAAGAAATGGAGTGTGATGCACTGTGACAAAAACTGACAGTAGAGAGCAAGATAGAAGTACACAAGAAATGAATATGAACAAAAGTTCAAAGCTCGTCGCTGGCAAGTGAATTCAGAAGGTCAAAAGGATGTGATCTAGTTTGCGAAATCGCTGAATTTAGACGATCATGACCAAATCTGAACAGATCGCTTGCCCAGCTAGTGAAAGAAGCCAAAGATAAGCACTGAATATATACTTTGATGAATTATGGGAAAGAGCATTTGACTATTGATCTAAGCGTGGCCGAGTTAATATGCACATTCATTCTGACTGAATGCAAATAGTTAAATTGATCACCAGTGAATGGGTAATAACCGATGCTGAATAATTAACAGAGGCTCTGGTTTGGGTCATGGGGACTAAACCATGACAATGAATAAATCTACATGATTTCTTAGCAACACATTGTATTAAGAAACATAATTAAAAAACCCTCTGGTAAACACGTAAAAACAGGGAAGTTTGAGTGAACCTAAAGCTCCGTTATTCTTGCACAATAAATTGAATAAGTGATCAAAGTTACGACAAGATCACATCGACTTTTTCAATTTGATCCAGAGCCAACATTCAATGTTGAACTAAAATCCTTTCATTTGCAGTCTAAGCTTCGTTCATGTACACAGCTACTTCATGAGCTGTACACGTTTTTTTTATAAGAAAGTGGTTTATAAGAAAGTAGAACTCAGCTGCTCAAAAAGTTAAGAAAGTTCAGTACTGGATTTTTGAGACTTAAGAAAGTTTTCCAGTGTTTATGTATGTAAAATTCGATTCATCTGTGCAAAAATGTAAAGTATGTGATGCTGGCTATCCTCTAACAGTTAAAATTTCCGTTATTTACTAAGATTTATCATCATTTCAAGTGTACATGGAGATTTTTCACTTTCCATTAATTTGCATGCGCAAAATGTTGGAACTCAGAGCTTTTTGCAAAGAGAGTCTTAAGACAGTTTTGATACTGGAATTGTGAAAAAGGTAGGAAAGTTTTAGTATTGGGTGAAAAAAATTCTTACAAAAAAATGTGTATTCTGATCATAGACTTTAGAAACATTCAAAAAGGAGGGGAAATGCAACAAAAGGTACCATCACAAGCAAAAGTTGCAAATCTACAAACTGCAAAGGAGCCCTTCACATAGCATAGGCGTCAAATCTTGATTGGCTAACAAAGGAATCACCATCGAAGGATTCCTGCCAATAATGTTGCGAGAGCATAGGCGTCAAATCTTGATTGGCTAACAAGGAATCACCATCGAAGGATTCCTGCCAATAATGTTGCAAGAATTCGTTCGATAAGCGTGTTTTGGGGGCAAATAGTGTACTTTCTTTGCGAATAAACTGATAACACATAGTGTCAAATAATTGAAAAATATTTTGCAAGCATGTTCAGAAGGCTTCAATTCACCTTTCCAGAAGGAGCAATTTTTATATCTTGCGCAGATCAAAAGTTATATTAAATCAATACTTACTTGTTTTAGCAATTTTATTTTGTACTAGACGCAAGTAAATTTTCAGCCAATATATCAGTCCTTCTCAATTATTTTTTGCAAAGTCCTCTCCCCCCTTTCGAAAGAGGATATATCCCGCGTCTCTCAATCGCTATAAGTAAGATCATTGCATATAATCATCGTGTAAACATTGCATAACTGTTTACTGGGGTGGGTCATGCGCGGTTCTACAAGCATAACATGGCACAGAATAATAATCAAAATTACAGCCCAAACTCTGGAAGGCTTAGTGTTTTGCAAAGGCTATTGAAACAAAGTCTGAATGATTGTTCAAAGTATAAAAACTGTTTGGCTTTCGCGTTTTGAAGCATGGCTACTTTCGCAAGCGCTGGTAGAAAATATTTGTATCCTCACTTCAATATCGCAACCCACTCTTTGCTTGCGTCATACAGTAGAACTACGTAACTTGGTTTCTATACGCAAAGACGTTGCTCACTTCAGAATGTATTAGAACTTCCATCTACAGTTAAAGCGGAATTTCGAGTTCTTAATACTACTGGTGGGAAAGTATTCACAAGAGCTTTAATTTCGCACTTTCCTCAAGCCGATTAAATAATTTTTCTGATATAATGTCACTGTTTTCACGATTTAGCTGTATGAGTTTCCAGTTACCACCAGTCTAACGAGGTTTTCAGCCATAGCATGCGATAGCCTTGAATTTCAGATAAAAACTACAAAATCTAGCCCCTCACGACATGGGCATCCTTCTGGAAAATGGAATCACATTTCATAAGTTGAATACTATGGGAGCAGTGATAAGAAAGTTGGCCAAAAGGCAGTCATGCTGCAAAGAGCTGGCAACAGTATTTTCTGTGACCTTTTGTTTTAGCAACAATAGTTGGTCAGTTGGTCAATAATACCCACCCCCCCCAACAGAAGGCGCTCCAGTACATCACTGTCCCCTCCACAATTTAAGATTTGAAGATTTTTATAACAAAGCTACATAAAAATTGTTCACAGGTAGCAATAATTGACAGCATTCAAGAGGCTCTCACCGAGGCGCGCCGTTGAGGGGGACTCTTCAGCTCCCCTTGTTAAAATCATGAGAACTTTTGGGTGGCTCAGCCGCCCTTTATCAAGCAGTTGTTAAACTGGAAAAGTTCTCAACTATGCAATTGCGAAAGGAGGAGAAAGGAAAGGTACGCTCCTATTAACAGAAGGATAATACTACAACTCTTTGCTGGCTTTATCTTTCGTTTAACACTTTGAAATGTAGAACAGTAGTAAGCAAACCAGGATTTTAAAAGTGGGTGTGATCAAGGGCATGGCCAATATATTCCCTACAACACAGCCCCCCTTTCTTGAGGATTCAGGACCGCACCACTGCTCTGACCCTCACACAAAAATTAACGTGTCTGTTGTTTTTTGTGCGAAGACTTTGTCCATGACAGAAGCAAAGCATTCATGCTGCGTAGCACTACTGATGAAGCGGACAGCAAACTAGGAAAGCAGGTGGACGGATTCACGGAAAAAGCGGGTAGCAATAAATAGCACAAAGGAATTGATCACTTTGCGTTAGCTTCCAATATACCACAGGATTTCACCTCATGGTCTTACCACACCATTAACGCTAGTGTATAGACAAGTAAAATCATCTCTTGATCTATACTTCCAGCGAGCAGACACCAGCAAGCGGATAATTAGGGCAAGGAAATGAATGCATGACGGTGTTTTTGTCGCTCAGGCCCAAGCAAAATACATGAAAGAATAGCAGATAAGAGAAATGATTCTTCAATTCACTTCAATGAGGTGTGAAATCTTAGCCAATCAAATCTATTCACATCAATCGATCGTCCAACAAAAGCGCTGCAATTCAATTCACTCATGCAAGAGGCTCAATCGTGCATTTTCAACGGATTGCGCAGGATAATTTTGGTGTGCAATTTGAACAAACTGTGCGATTGACAAAAAATATCAAAATTGCATTCTCGACAAACGTTTTGGTAAGGGGCGAGGTGGCATAGCGGTTAGAGGGCATCCTTCCTGTGCGGAGGTCTACAGTTCGAGTCTGTCTCGAGGCCTTGACTGAATGCTCACTCACTGTTCACCCAGCAGTGAATGGTACCCGGTGGCAACACTGGAGAGATAAAGACGGCGAGGAAAGGAACTGGCCACCCTACCTCATTTAATTTCATTCATATCTAAATATTTATACATGGTGGCCCCTCAGATCCAAAGTCTGTTTTACGGGGGGCTATGTTGAAAACTACTTACAATGATACATACAAAGAAATACATATATATATATATATATATATATATATATACAAAGATCTATCTTATCAAAATCATAAATATAACTATCAGGTGCACATATTTTATATTTTTTTGCCGAAATACACCTTGGGCTGACCCGAAATTGCTTGCCTTTTGAAATTTTACTTTTATATTTATTCTTTTGTTTTGTTAGTTTTTTGCCATGTTGAAATCTGTTAGTAATTTTTACAGCTGTGTAATTTTGCTTGCATATATGATATTGACAGCCAATTGTCCGTTGCTTGGTATAGTGAGACGTATAATTGTAATTAGTTATAACTTGATATTATATATATATATATATATATATATATATAT
>OLMO02000301.1:14273930-14288759 GCA_900291935.2 Cassiopea xamachana | reverse complement strand
AATATATATATATATATATATATATATACACACACATATATATATAAATATATATTTATATAAATATATATATATATATATAGATATAAATATATATATATATATATTTAAAGATACATTTCAAACAGAAAGAGAATTGCCATACCTGCTACTGGTACTGGTATACTCCATCAAGCTAATAATTACATGTCATTTCAGGAATACTGGAGAACATCTTGACACTACAAGGTAGAAGCACCAGCAATAGTTCACTCACTAAGCTAAGAGTTATATTTAAAACACTATGTTCTTTGAATCACCCTACACCAGTCAAAGGTTGACACAAGATGTGCTCAATGTTTGCAAGAACTTGCACATATTCTATGCTTCTTTTCGGATTCTATTTTTGATAATGTTAGTTGTTTAAATGCCATTACAATTTCAATTCAAACAACCTACTACATCTTCTGTTGCAGAGACAAACCATGGAACAACCCGGATCTACATTGCTTTTAGCATTTTTGTTTTTTTTGTTTCTGTCTTATATACATAAATTGTTATTTACTCTTTTACATGTATTGTAACTCAGGCTAGCCAATTACAAATTACCTTGTAATAGTGAGATTTGTAATTGTAGTTTAATTGAATTACATACGATTGTTTCCATATAAGGAATAGGACAAACAAGTGTGTAAGTTATAGCAAATATCAATATTAATAGCAAATATCAACAACTCTTTGAACAAGCACCAAACTTCATTAAATATTCTAAATAAAATTGAAGCTAATTCTAATACAAAGTAGGTCTGAATGAGAAGATTGGCACTAGAATTACTACAGAAGAACTAAGCCTAGCTGAAGGAGCAGAGTCTATTATTCACAGCTTCATCTACTCTTAAATGATATATTTAATTTGATACCTCAAATAAAGTAATCAATTAAAAGAGCAGTTGGTGAGAAAAACAGCTGGAAAGTATGTTGATTGGTGTTAAAGGACAACAAAAACAATACCATGATGATTAAGCAAAATTTTAACAGAATAACCTGTAAATGTTTACAATATTGCTATGATTAATGAAACTGCTGGTATACCATCTAGCCTTCTTGTAATTCAACTATTGCTCACCAATATAATTCAGATCAGGGATACAGTCCTAAGGCACAAGGGGAGGGCTGTGCTGCAGAAAATTTACACTGGCCAAGCCCTTAACCATACCCATTGTGAATTTACTAGAATACTGTCTATCCCCGGTGTGTACATGCAATGTTAAAAAAGGATGAAACCAGAAGTAGTTTCAAGAAAGATCACAAACTGCTTGTTGAATTATTGTTCGAAAATAATGGCATGTGATGCAGTTAGTCACATGACTAATCCTATACCATAGTCCAAAATTTTATACATTAGACTTTAAAAAAAAGGTTAAATGTTGAGTTATATGCAAAGTTGTTATGTTCATGATATATGATATATCAATATGTGTTATATATTCTTCTTGTGCTTACCAGAATAAAAGATTTTAACACTGCTAACTTAATACACAGTATTTACACTTGAAACTATCAAGTTCAGGTCATGTTAGGGATTCATCCAACCTACTGTATGCTTACTGAAGGGGAGCTGAACCCTTGAAAAACTCTTTAATTTTAACAAGGTGGCTTAGGCTCCTTCTCATGATACTCTTGATTCAAATGCCAATTACAGCATCTATTAACATTTTACCCCAACACCTTTCAACAACCAGCATGATGAATTTCTGGCTATTAATTTTGGATATTAATAGATATTTCAGGTAAAAGAAATTTGCTAATTCATAGCTTTTGCAGGCTGTCTAATTATGCATTCATTTGCAATATTTGTGCTTTAATAATAATACAAAATATGCATAAAAACTCTTTCCTAGTTCTATAAAAAGTGAAAAAAAGTTATCAATATATAAATACCTAGAGGCGTGGAAGTGAAAATTTCTCCAGCAATCTTATTGGAAAAGCTTAGTAGATCTTCCAATGTGTTTGCTGGGCTGGAGCAGTTTCTAGTGTAAAGTTATAGTTTCATACCAAGGTTACGAATTGCACATGCAGTTTTATTTCCCAAGCGTGCTGTAAGAACCAAGCCAGCTAGTTATTGAAACTAGCTGGCTTGCTTCTCACCTTAAGCATTACCCTCTTTTTATATTTAGAAAACACTGTGTTAGGAGTACGGTAGAATAAAAAAACTTCAATGTTGGTTGAACACTACTAGAAACAAATCTCTTGTTGCATTTTTTCGTCCAGCATTGACATTAATACAAAACTAACCTGGTAAGTAAGAGGTGTGGACTTAGGCCCAAGTATGCGCTCTCACAAGTCAAGTAAACAGAAGGAATAGAAGAGAAAGCTATACGATAATTACCAGGTGTGATTGCCTTAAAATTAGCCTTTTTACTTCGCTTACCCAAAACTTGCTTGTCTCTATGTCTTCTTTTTGGGCATTTGGAATGCAAAAGCACAAGTAAACATGTCGAACGCATCTCGCGCGCAAAAGTTGTGAAATTGCAATGCATTACTGCATCACTTGCTCCTCCACAATTGCATAAAGAGGTCCAGTTTAAAATTGCGCACAAACTGCCCTGGGGTTAGGGAGGAGACCTCACAACTGACACTCGTTTGCCATCCACATTTTTTGCATTCTCGTCATCTCTTGATTGGACTTCGGGAGATTGAAATAAAGTCCATCTACAATGCCAAAATTTATGTGATGTACTTTCTATTCATTTACATTACAAGTAAAACACCTTTTGCACAACAGAATCATTTAACAAGTTTTCTGTAAGGATTGCTATTCTTTGTTCCAGACTGATTGACACTGTTTTCAGCATAAGAGTTCTTGACGATCTTGGCAGCACCTTAAGATAGAATTGTGTAACTTGAAAAGCACAGACAACCTATGAAAATTTCAACCCATGAGTTTTGAAGCGAAACAGAATGAATGCCATTATATAAGAGCCATCCCCATTTCAGCCTTTTTGGGACTCTTATTTTGGGGGTTCAAGCAATGAAATTTCAGCCACAAGGTACTTATTAAAGCAGGTTCTTTATGCGGGTTTCTGCTGTAGTTGAAAGAGTAGGCTATTTGGTGTGGTGAATTGGTATGGTGAGGTAGTTAAAACATTCCGGAATACCCTCTCGCTTCCTTTATTTCATAGCACTACCAACAAGGCCATATTACTTGTTAAAGAGCCTTAGTGATAATTTCTGCACATTATGAAGAAGGAATGAACAATATATCAAAGAGATAAAGTGGGGGGAAATTAGTATTAACAAAATTTGAAAATATTATGTACACAGTCATGTAAGAAAATACTATACTTTTAGAACGTACATTTAATAAACTTTCAAAATTTACAATATTGTTTGACAAAGAGAATTGCAATCACAAAGGAGATGCTACAGTTTTATGGTAAAAAAACAGCCGCAGACTAAAAATACGTCTAGAGCAAAAGTGAATCAAATTTTCTATCTTGAACACAGAATATTTAGATCCAGAAAGGAGAGAAGAAGGTCTTTCAAAAACTCAAGTAGGAACATAGCAATACCCTGAAACTACACTTACTAATCTTGATACTCACAAATTGACCGAGCTTATTTTATCCCTTAGAGCAAAGTATTATTCGTCATAGTGGGAAATGCTGTACTATTTCAAATTCCATACGAGGGCAGGCCTCTTTCATATATTTTCTGTCAGATACCCTTTTTCATGATAAATGGAAGAGCTATAATAATTCGATTGTATTATTCAGGACTTCAGTGCATTTTACCCAGAAGTGGCACCAAGGGAGGGCCAGGGGGGCTATAGCCCCCGTCGGAACAAGTTAGCCCCCCTCAGAAGGTAAAAACTATTTTTTTCGGAGATTTTTGGCATTCCTAATACCCTGAAAGCCCTATTTCAGCCCCCCGCTGGAAGAGTTAGCCCGCCTTCATCAGAAAATTTCTGGCGCCACCCCTGATATTATCATGAACCATAACGGGCAGCTAGGTAATTAAAAAATTTTTTATTTATAATTTAACGCATTATGAAGCTTATATACAAGTCTTTCTACTTTTTGAATGTTGATAAAGAAACTGATACTGTGCTTCTGCTTAATTGTTTTGTTTAGAAACTGAATCTTTAGATGGTTGTGAAACGTAGCTCAAAATAATATGGCACTTGTTGAAAAATGTTTCGCACTTCAACTAATCCTCGAATGTTTGATTCTCTCTATTTTGAGATGAATGAAGCTGCGAACGTCCCTTCCACCTCTTCAATGTAGAGCCAAAAACACTGCAAAGAAACGTAAATCTTTTTTGAAAATTTAGACAAAGAGAGGTAATCAGACAAAAAAATTTTAGTGGAAGAAGAAGTGGATAGTGGAAGTAGAAGAACGGCCTAAAATAGAGTTTATTTTCTTTAGGCTTTCTATTGTTGATTTAAGTGCGAGCTCACCTTGTTTCCAAACTTCGTCGAGTGGTCTCGTCTTCATCTACCATCGATGTATCAATGACATCACTAATTATGTCTGTTGATTCAGATACTTTGGTTCCCTTGATGAAAGATAACAAAAGTTAAGTTCTAGGACTCTGTATGGGCATGTTGAAAAGCAACCTACATCATGCTTCTACAGCATATAATTTCATAAAAGGTAATCTTTCCTCACAAATAACGCTTTCCTTTAGCACAATGGTCTGTGACCTTTTTGATTGAGGGAGCAATGAAAGCCTTATATGTAAAAATGAATTTCCATGAGAGCCATACAATTGGGACCTGTTGTCGCATGAGACCATAAAATCTTCTAATTCGACTCAAACTTAACAATTCGGGGGTATATGACAACTGAAGACGACAAAAGTGCTGACTTTCCAAGGCCATTTTGAAGGTATTTGCTAGTTTGCAATGCTTTGAGGAAAGTCTGTTAAGATTTTTCTGCGAGCCAGAGGTAGTCCTGAAAAGAGCCACATGTGGCTCGCGAACCATAGGTTCCCGATCGCTGCCTTAGCAGTATAAAGATTTATCAACCAGCAAAGTCAAGACGCTGCAATGGAAGAACTAGTCCCTTCTACATTTAACAGCAAGGTGCATTGGTGATTGAATAAGCACCGTCTACACGAAATCCTTCAGAAATCCTAACAGAGCTGTTGCAAGTAATACGAACTCTAGTATGACATTGAGAGAAGAAAACATGGAGGATGTGCAGTTGGAATACTTGTAATCTGCTCTGAAATTCAACTGTAATACTTTTTCTGATGGATCGGGGTACAGAGAACGATACAGTACTCAAAAAGCTGGGAAAATTCAAGAAAGGGGTTTAATTTTCATAGGTAATATATTATTAAATTACTACCTCTTGAGAACATGCAGCGTTTTTATTCCCTTCCTTTGCAATGACATCGCATTTGGCAGCCATTTCTTCACCCTTGCTACTTTCCATTTTAATTTCCTCAATTGTTGTTTGGTTGGTATTTGCGTTTCCACTTCTTCCTTTCAACTCATCTTCATATTCTTTTGTTTCATCGTCAGCGACTCTAACCACAACCTTCGATCTTTTCCTTAGTACCTTTGCTGTAGACTTCCTCTGCCTCTTACTACTTCCGCTGTCATTTCCAGATGCACTGTCCTGATCCTCCTGGGCTGTAGAAGTTGCTTGTCTCTCGTGGTCAGAGTACCGAGACTGTTGTCTCAATACAATATAACTTCGCATATGTTTTGAAGGCGACCTTGAGGCCAAACCAGCTACAACCGTGTTTACTCTCTCTGCTCTCTTCCTTGTCACTTTCGTTTTCTTTTTAATTGCAGAAGTACGAGGAATACTAACAATATTTCTGCTCTTGCAAGCACTCTTTGAGCTCTTCATTTTATCTGATCTCTTTGCAACTTCAGGGAATTTAGGATTAGCTACAGGAGAATTTACTTCCGAATCTGTCGACACTAACCAATCTTTCGATTCCATTCTAACCTTTCGTAAAACCTCAGTGTCATTACCTTCGTGAAATGACTTTTCTCCGCTGCTTACACTCAAGTCAATACCTAGGTCTTCCATAGATGAGGTAGCATTCAACATTTCAGATTTATTCGGAGAAACTCTCCGGTCTTCTTGTGACACTCTTTCTCTTCCAAAGTCGATAGTCTTTCGTGGTTCCTTCTTTTCAGTATCATTTCCTATTAGGTCCATATTCATTATATGAGTCTGTTTCAGAAGCTCTCGTGTCTCCCTACGCAATTCGAGAAAGCTTCTGCTGTCAAATGAAGAGTTTTCGTCAATTATACTTTCCAGCATATGGATGTCTTTATCAAAATCCTCGAGACACAAATTGTCTAAAGAGGAAGATTCAATGGGTTTTTCATTTAATGAAAGCGCCTTTTTACTAGGAGTTAATAGGTTCATATCGTACGTGGGTATGTTATTGCTAAGCGTACTCCTCGATACATTTCCACTGTCCGTCTCAAGTCCAACATCACTTGAAGTGATATTCATTTCCATTACGTCATTACTGAACGCACTGCTTGATTCAAATGTACCGTAGCCTTGCTCGGACGATGTGTTTTCGTGGCACGATGCGAATCCTTCGATATCTTCGTTAATCGTTTTTGTTGAAAGCGACCGAGCCATTGTACTTATTGACAAACTTGATGCATATTTTGAACTCCATGTCTTGTCAAGGAATCCAGAAGACATTGAAAGAGCAGCAGTTTTCATGGATGTTGCTAATGAAATGCGTGAGCTGCATTTACGGTCACAGAATCTTGCATTGCCTTTTCGTCCTATGGTTAAAAGGCAGGTTGTAGATGCGTATTTTGTTTTTTGCACACCCGATGGCCGAACGCTGCGCAATGTATCCAATGATGAACAGGACGAATAATGTGTTCCTCTTTTGGTAGAGAGTCTACTTTCAGTACTAAATGACAAGCAAACTCCACCTCCTTCTTTTAGATTTAAATGTGACCTGTACACGAAGCTATAGAATTTTGGTTCCGTCCCGTATGCAGAGTGAGGAGAACTTATTGCATCCGGGGTAAAGCTATCAAAACTGTTGCTAGACTTGTCGCCATCTTTGGAGTCAGCCACTGAAGTATCATCAGAGAACTCCTCCTGTAAGGAACAGTAGAAATGCGTTGAAGTTTCAAAAAGTGAACACGTGCTTGCCTGGTTGGAAAATTGGGGGAGTTGGAAGATTCTCAAAAATTTAATAAATGGGAGGTTGGAATAACTGGACTATTTCGTATATTTATACCATTGGCCTGATGATTCCAGCTAAAGTGGGCACATTGTCTATTATTAAATAAAAATGGATATTCATTTTTGGTTCATGTTTGGGGCAAATTATAAATATACGTCCTCAAAATTTTAGAAATACTAATAAATAGGGGGGATTGGAATAAGAGCGGGGGTTTGGGAAAAATCTCAAAAAATTAATAATTCGAATTGAAGATTGTTCGGTACTCAAGAGTACGTGAAGGATGACCCTCCGGTTTTTACGCATGCACTGTAGCCATTTCAATATTGCGTGAGATTGCAAATGTAACTTAGGCCTAAGGGCTTTCATCTAACGGAGACTCTCCTCCTAGAGCGATTCCTTTTCCAAAGTTACTTCTCTACTTCGTAGGCTAAAATTCGACTAAAAGAGAATTCCACTATGCACATACTCGTTTTGAAAAGTCAAATTATATATCAGCAGTAATGAGGCGATCAAAAAGTAGAATGGGTTTGATCTATATCGGGCAAATGCTCTCTACCCGCTGCAAGTATGTCTGGAATTAAACCCATACCTGTGAATCATTGATCTGGTCTTCTAATCTTTGTCTTTCCCATTTTAGCCGTTTCAACTATTTAAAGAATATTGCAAGGGTGTTGGACCTCGCCTTATATGAGGGGGCTGTCCATTGCAAGGGGCTCTACATATTTTCTGATGGAACTACGCCCTATTCGATTACTCATTGTTTCCAATAGGTATATAAACCCCCTGTTTCATTTCTATTAAACTGAAGATGGGAAGATGGGGACAGTATGCTCCGAAACGTTTTAAGGAATGTCTTCAGGAATATCTCATGGAATTTCTAATGGATTTTTCAATAGTTAATAGATATGTAAATGGTAGCGTCTAATGAAAATCTGTAACGGTAGTGCTTACATATGGATGTGATGAGAAAGAAAATACAAATCGACTATGATTCTCGTCGTGACCCTTGTTCTTCAGTTATTTTTCAGGCTGCGTTTTCCAATGCATCAATGCAAGAAATTTGTTAGCAAGTTGGTTAATCTAAAATCCCATTGATCATGGTGCTTTATGCGACCCTTCTATTTAGTCGTACTAGTTGGTCAAATAAACAGAACAACCCCCACCCACCACCCTACAGAAAGCGTCTATGCACATCCCTAGTTTCAACAAAGTCTACTAACTTTTATTTGCTCAGAAATTACTAAGTAAAATGAACTTTATTTACCAAAGAATCAACTGGATGGGATGCTTCACTACTCAAATCAATTATTCCTTTCCCAAGGCACTTTATTCTTTCCCTTGACCATTCGTTGTCATCTTGATTTTTCCATCTATTTGATGAACTGTCTCCTTCAGAAAAATATTCGCTAGTTTCGAATTTATCTTTAAGCTTCTTTTTCCTTCCATGTAAAAGTCTAGAAGGCCTAAGATCCAATCTTTTGCGTTTGAATTTCTTTCGTTTTTTCGTATCACTGCATTGCCAATGTTCAAATTCAGAGTTTGTGAGAAAATCCCAAACGTGTTCCCACTCTAGATCAGAGGCGTTTGGAGAGGTGTAAGATGAGTACAAATACCGATTTGGGGACCCAGGGAAATTCTCTTTTACAGTTTTTGTGACAATTATATCATCTTCTGGTAGCCGCGGTTTTCCATCTTTAACAACTGAAATGATAAAAATCAGAGATTTAGGGAGCTAGAAGGCTGTATATTAAGAACGTGCAAAGGTTACTGACTTTTGGTGGATGAAAATCCTAGAGACAGCATTCTTTGTTGGACAAAGATGCATACCAACAATCTCTGCCAAAAGTTCTTGGAACACCAATTAATTAACGCATAATTTCTGATATTTCGAACGATTGAAATCTCCTCCCGCCTAGAAACAATGTAGATTTAATTGTTTATTTGTCAGAGATGGGTCTGCAAGCATAGCGACTTTTTCTGTACCTGTCAACACTGTATTTAACAACATTGTTTTAAGGGGGAGAGGGGGATGCTACTAAATGAGCAGCAGAAATAATGGAAGTGTTCCAAGACTTTTGGCAGAGATTGAATATGAGGGGCAATCGTGCCTGCCAATTTAAAGCCGGTTAAAAGGAGACTTCTTCCTTCCAAATGGGGTTCTTATTCCAATCTATTGGTTCCCAATCTGTTTTACTTCTGTACCCCTGAAAAAATTTTGCTCTAGCCCGTAACCCTTAAAATAGGCATTTTTCAAGGCTGTAGATGAGCAATCTATGTATTGAATTTTTGTCATAAAGAAGGGCAAATCTGACACCCCAGTTCTAGCACTATCATTCAAATCATGACGCAAACCCTCAATATACCCTTACCAGTTTCATGTTCTGCCACACTGTAACACTGGACACAAAAGGCAAAGCACTGGGCTTATTTACGCACAGAATGAACCTAACTTACCGACATGTCTTCTTCGTGGCGCCTTTGACCTAAAAATTTGTAATAATATTATCACTAAGAATTTAAAAACTACACAGTTTATTACGCAGCTCATGGAGTTACTAGTTCATCGTCTCTGTACCTAGCTCCTCCTACCACGCTCTTGTCTCATCATAAACGCAAACTGGCATTCTGCTCAAAACAATAACTAGTCGATGCAACATTTTCATGTGCTTTGCCAGTATTTTGAAGGTCTCATCCAAGGGTGTTGCTAGGGCTATAAAACTGGGGGATCAATGAAACTTTTTTGGCTACGCCTTCTATCTCCCTGAAGATTTGCTGCGACCCCCCCCCCAATTATATTCTTATTTACTTTAAAGAAATCTTGAGCACAATCTTGGCAAAAGTGGGGTATTTGCCTCCCCATACCCCCGCGGCCACGCCACTGGTCGCATCAGAGATAAATTCTTCTTTTTACCCTATCATAACTTCATCACAAAACCAAGTATCATCACCCTTACATAGTCATCATCAACTTTCCTAGATAGAGAGACCTTGAATAACAATTCATTGAGAATTAGCATAACATAAATGTTCACTCTCTCATGGTTGTTAAAGTTTTTAATAAAATCATCATACGACTTACCATGCGAAACATGTATACATGGCACCGACTGATAACACCACAAGGACTGGTATCCCCAGCCACATAAGAGCGAAAGTATTCTCTTTGGCTTGCTCTTTTGCAGATATCTATACAAGAAGAAGTGACAGTAAGGTAAATGTAAGGTTCCGTATACTTTCGTACGCAAGGGAGTGCCTGTTAGAGAGGACACTTTCTTTGGACCATTGGCATATACATACACATGTACATATGCATACATGCAAATATACATACACATACACATATAAACATATACACACATATGCATACCTACACATTCATATACACATAAAGGTTAAAGGTAGTCCCGTATACTTTCTTACGTAGGGGAATGCCTGTTAGGGAGGACACTTAATCTGGACTATCGGCATAAGCATACACAAGTACATATACATAATACTACACATGCACATATACATATACATAAACATGTACATATATATACATATACATACACATATACATACCTACGTATACATATCTACACATACATATATACATAAAGGTAGTCCCGTATACTTTCATACGTAGAAGAATGCCTGTTAGAAAAGACACTTATCCTAAGCCATCGGCTTGTGAGATTGGGTAGGGTGTCCGGCTCCTTTCCTCGCCGCATTGATCTCTCCAGTGTTGCCACCAGGTACCCATCAGATGGTGGGTTGATAAAGAACGGGCATTGAGTCAAGGGTTGAGCATGGCTGCAACCATCGACCTTCTTCAGCCTGTTTTCCACTAGGCGAACTCGTTCGCGCGATGTGAATCTGTCGAAGTTACGCGTGCGTTTTTCATTTCTTGTAAGTGAAGTAAATGCTATGCGCATGCATAACTTTGAAGACTTCCGCATCGCACGAAAGATTTCGTCTAGTGGAAAAGAGGATTTCCGCACAAGTGCAACGCTACCCCGCTAATGAAGTGACACCAGTTGGTTATAAATGGATCAAATATAACAGTTTTATAGAAAAGAGAAAAAGTCTATTCCTTCTCGTGATGTTTCAGTTATTCAGTCTCTATACAAAAACTCATGTCCTCAAGGAATAGGAACATTGATAAACGTACCCTATCTTCATCACTGAGGTTCATAAGTACCGCAAAGTGTGTCAGATGGTCACACTGACAAACTGTCACAGTTGCATTGCTAGTGACAACCCAACAGCCTTCGGATGACCAGCTGCCGCCATTTTGGATGCTAAAAATGTTGTGCAAATCTCCATTATCAACTGATTTTGCAAAGAAAGTCATCATGAGAAGAAAATTGACATTTACTGAAGAAGCTAAATTGTTGAGGATACCGGGGGCTGCCCACATTGTTGAAAGCTATTGTTCAAAGTTCAAAGTTCAAAGTTCAAAGCTCAAAGTTCAAAGCCAATCATTGGCCAGGGAATCTATTGTCATGTGCGAGCCTCTTGCTATTCTATTGCATTCCCCACATTCAAGCAAACTGAAAATATGCTTCCTAATCATGCTCTTAGATGCCATTTGGGGAATGACCGTTGGCTCTTGAACTTGAAAGATTCGTATCCCCAACAATTAAGCACTGCTGAAGAAGCAAAATATTACTGAAAAAGGAAAAAGATTGCAAATTATGAAACATTTCTAAAAGAAGAAAACTTTGCCAAAAAGATGCCAAAAATACCAGAAGAAGAAAAAGTACACGCTTTTTTCTATAAGACATGTATATAAGAAACATGAGCCAGAAATTAGGTGAAAATTAGGAAACATTTAAGAAAAACAGGCAGGCTGAGTTTCAAATAATAACTTGAAAAACCAGAAAGAAAACAGAAAGAGACATGAGGCTGAAATAAGGCAGAGATTAAGAAACGTTTAAGAAACAAAGGCAGGCTGCATTTTGCAGAATAACTTTAAAGGGTTCTTGATCAACCTAGAAACAAAAGTGATAAAACATCCTACACATGCCTCACACAACCTGAGCATCCTTTTTCTTGTACCACAGTTGCCTAATCTGGGTTGTTATTGTCATTGGAAGTCTTTAAATTTAAGAAACATTTAGAAAGCATTTAAGGCTGGATTTGAGGAAATATTACAAAGCATCCAGACTGAAGCCAGCGAGTTTGTTTCTTATAAAAAAAGCGTGCAGTCCTGAAAGCATACCTTCCTCTTCCTTCTTAGAAAGGAATTGATAAGCAATTACACTTACTTGGACTTGAAATCCCAATGGACGCACTTTGTTCGGGCAGTATTTATTTCCTTAAAGTTGAAAACGCTTTTATTTAGAACAAATGTCTAATAGAAACTACATTTGAATTACAAAAAATGTAGAATAATATGCATGCACGAAGCAATAAGGTTTAAATAGGTCGCGAAACTTTAAGTCTACCAAATGAAATAGATGTATGCAAACAGTATCCGCAGCAGTTAGGCGTCAAATCTTGATTGGCTAGCAAAGGAATCACCACCGAAGGATTCCTGCCAATAATATTGCGAGAGAATAGGCGTCAAATCTTGATTGGCTAACCAAGGAATCACCATCGAAGGATGCCTGCCAATAATATTGTGAGAATTCATTCGAGAAGTATCGAGAAATGTGTTTTGGTGGTAAATAATGTACTTTCTTTGCGAAAAAACTGATAACACATAGTTTCGAATAATTGAAAAACATTTTGCAAGCATGTTTACAAGGCTTCAATTTACATTGCCAGAAGGAGCAATTTATAAAACTTGCGCCGATTAAAAGTTATCAACATTGTAACCAAAGATGAATGGCTTCTCGAACGCATTCTTGCAAGGTTATTGGCAGGAATCCTTCAATGGTGGTTCCTTTGTTAGCCAATCTAGATTGGACGCCTATGCTGGCTCTAACGGCCTGCAAGGGTTGAAGCTGCCTGCGGGCGTCTCCCGCTGTGCCCGCGTCTTTAGCGGACTCTTTTCGTAATTACACTATTTGATGTCCAATCAACAATCTTCCTCATCCTTAGATTCTATGTTATAAGTGATACACAAAATCTTACTAAATTTCCTTAAGTCCTCAGTAGAGGAAATTGATATATGCTTTAAAACAAAAGTATAGTTTCATTTTGCTTTAATTTTATTTCACTTCTTTTCATGTCTATTTTAAAGTTGGTATTTACAGTAGTAACTTCATACTAATTTAAACCAACTATTTAAAATACAAAAAGACCAAATAATAATATACAAAATATCGTACATTAAAAGTAAAAGTTAGCAGTAGGTAAAAGTTAGCATTCTTTTTGTTGGATACTTCGTCACGTGTAGCACTCCTCTGCAAATCGTCGTATATCAAGCTTAGCATTCGCTTTACAGTCCACAGTTCACAGCTTATAGTTAAGAGCTACGAGTTGAGATACACAGCCAGTAGGGAAACGTTACTAGTTTAAGTTAAGAGTTTCAAAATAGAACAAGATTTATGTAATTATTGTAAGTATTGGGTTGATTCAATGCTACAACATATCCAACGAGAAGTTTAGTTCATTGTCAAGTCTTGCATTGATCCACAAGAGCATAAAATTTACAACACTTTTCAAGATCAATTTTTTATCTTATTTTTGAATGGTAGAAGAGAAGGTTCATTTCGGATACTGTCATCTAGGGTATTCCAGAGGAAACTCCCCCTAAAAGACAGTGATTTCATTCCAACGCTTGTACTTCTTATTGCAAGTATTTAGCAAAAGCGTTTGTCAAAACTTTTGAAACGTACCCAGGCAGGATCTGCTTGCAAAGTCTAAATAACCATGTCTTCTGTAGGCCTATAAACTACACAACTGAGAACTTTTTAAACTTTAGCTCATTTCTTACCTTGAGATGATGAAGAATAATTGTTACAGGAGGGTTTATTTTCTGTGCTGGTTCTGGATTAATGGATGTAGCTATTACTTTGCTATTCACTCGAAAGCCATCCGTAAATGTGACGTGACTAGAAAATAAAAAAATTAAAGTATGAAAACCCTGAGCTTTTATTTCTTCTTGACTACTTTCTAAGCAACTTTCTCGATGTTGTTCATATTTTCTGCTAAACTCTTTTCTTTCTATAAGAAAACTTTTATAAGAACACGAGCCTGAAATTTAGATACTGTTCTAGCATTGTCTATTTATAATAGCTTTCAAACTTTTTCAATAAAAAACATTGATGTGCAAGAGAGACTATCTGGGATGTAACATTTGGCTAATGAGCTTTGAATCAATCAAAACATCCAATGTTGCCTTGTATATTATCTTTCTATGTATTTCTAAATTGCCTACATCTCTCCAAATTGAGAGCAAATTAACAACAATTCAGTCTCAAAATTTTGGAAAAATTAAGAACAGCCAGCCTGAACCTCAATTTTTCTGGTTCTTATATAAAAAAAGAGTGCAATGCATTACTAAAAGCTTCTTGCAAAATACAAAAACATAATATTTATTAAATAGGCTAGATTCTTTAAGATTTCTCTTTTTCCTCAGCAGCTTCCATTGCCTTGATACTTTCTCGTCTTGTTCCTACCTTGCTTGCATGCTTGCTTATCTTTCTACTTCACTCTTCAGTAAATAATTGTTTGCAAAAAATTAATAATGATAAATATGCTTCGTTTTATTTATGACTGTGGCATATT
>OLMO02000301.1:14253285-14266697 GCA_900291935.2 Cassiopea xamachana | reverse complement strand
TAAATTGGAAAAGAAAACGTCCGGCAAGACAGAAAAGAGCAAGCAAAAGAAAGATAGCAAAGACAAAGGTAATAAAACAAAGAAAGGGAAAAAGAAAAGTAAGAGTGTAGAAGTTAAGGAAGCACATGAGAAACAGACAAGTGACGGGAAAATCACAGAAGTTCTGGAGAATAGCGGAGATAGTGCAGGTCATGCTGAAGATGGTTCACCAGAGCAAATTATAATTCCTACTGGAATTCATCATCATAAAAAGTCTGCCAAGAAATCTTCAAAAGCAAAGCATCATCATGAGTCAAAGACCCATAAAGAAAAGAAAATTGTCGTTGAAACTTCTGGGGAAGGTAGTGCTAGCAGTCATGTTGAAGGAAGCAACTCAAACACTCTTCTTGAAAGTAGTGGAAACGGAGAGGATCATGACGGGGTAGCACACTATCTCAGTTATGAAAGAGACCATAAAGTAGAGGATACAAACTGGCCTTCAAGTCAGATAGTTGTGCCTTACAGTGAAAAAAGGTCCCATTCTGGACTGCATCACAGCTCCCAAAAGATGCCTATTTTAAACGAAAACGTGATAGATGGGTTGGATAAAATAAGAAAAGAAAAGAAAGATAAGATAGCAAAGCCATCGAATAAGGATAAAAAGGTATTAAGGAACAAAATAATGAAAGAAAAAGCAAATGCCACTTTGGCAGAAATTAATACTAAGAGTAAGAAAAGTGACATTGAATTAGGACACAAAAAGAAAAAGAGCCATTTAAAAGCAAATCACAAAAAGAAAGATGCTGAAAAGCAAACAGAAAACTCAAAATTAATGAAAGAATTCGAAAAATATAAAGCATTTGTAAAAGCACAGGAAGTGGCTGCAAGTGGGGGTGGATCAGGGGATGAAGGCTCTGGGACAGTAGTCCATTTAAAAATGAAAAAAGGGACAGAAAAGAAAAGGCCTAAGAAAAAGAAGAAGAAGAAAGCAAAGCAGAAGGGGAAACAGATTAAGAAGAAAGAGAGTCACAAGAAAAGGAAAAAGAAAGACACTAAGAGTAAAAGCACATCGGTAAAAGTTTCGGCTAGCAAGCATTTTGAGGAGCTGGTTGCATCTGGATATTCACAGGATCATGGATCGGGAGGAGCAGAAGCAAGCATACATCATAACGATGAGGGGAAAAGCAATATACACCAAAATACTAGCAAGAAGAAGGAGAAAAGTGAAGAGAAGCAAAAGAAGACTGCTCAAAATAGCAAACAACTTGTTGCTGACAAGAAAAGCGAGACTTTCAACACAAGTAACTCAGTCGGAAGTAATTCAACACTAAATGTAAGCAATGGAGTGTCTCAAGCGAATAAATCATCTGAGATGAACCAGAGAGAGAACCAAAATCTGATTATTGATAATCGGCCTAAGCTGTTTCATGATCGAAAGGAGACTACAGCAGGTGATGATACCTCAAGTCAAAAACCAAAATCCCTCAAGGGTACAACTGAAGTTCTTAAAGTTAATCATACTAGTACTCAAAGGCCAAAGATTCTCGGGAAAGGCATCCTGAAAGGAGAAGTGATATCAGAAAGAAACACAAGCTGGCCTCAACCAAGAGCGAATGGACCTTCAGGTACCTCTCATACAACACAAAATGCAAAAGGAGCCCCAACATTTAATTCAAATTCGAAAGACACAAATCAAAAGAACAAAACTGCACAAATTCAAGAACCTTCAGTTAAAAGGATAGCTACAACCCACAGGATAACACAGAGAGTTGAAACAACTACGAAGAAGGCAACGAAGAAATTGGTCACTACAAAACCACCTACAACGACAATTGCAACGACGCCAAGAAAGAGAAAAACTACAATTAGGAAAAAGCCAAAGAAAGTGAAAACCAAGCCAACTACTAAAATGACGACAACAAGCATCCCTACCTTGAATATATTAACAGGTGACGAGGATGTTGAGCCTGCTTTAGGGCCCACAAGACACAGAACGAAGCAGATTAAAAACACACATCCCATTAAGAAGGAGAAAGCAAAGAAGCCTTCAAATCCAAGCAAGAAATCAGGTAATGAGGGAAGAAAGAACCATGTAAAAGGTAAAAACAAGGGAAAAGAGGCTAGTCAACCTCGTACCACTGCACATCCTATCGAAAACGAGCCTGTTGCAACTGCACTTCCCATTGCATTCCAACCTCCAACTATTCAGCCGATAGTCCAGCCCAACCCAGCACAACAGCAGTTTCCGGGTAAAGGAGGATCAAGTGGGATTCTTGGAGATCTTCAGCTTCCAGAGCCTCCAGGCAATGGAAATAGGGTATCTGGTCCCCCTTTCTATGGGCAGCAAGGGGTACCTGGGAATTTACCAGTACAGCAAAGATTTGGGCAAATGCAATATGGTAAACCAGCAACGGACACCTTACCTGCAATTGACCATAACCAGCTGATATATGGAGGACAGCACAGTCAAGGCAGTGCAATCAAAAACCCACAGAATGTTGTTGGGGATGTTTCAGAAGTGATTAAACGGCCTTTTAGTCCCACAATCAAAACTTTCCCTGCTACTCAATACTTTGGATATTCACCAATGGAGAAGCCAACTTCTTTACCATTTATTGAAATGCCTGATAATAGGATAAGACCATCATTAGCTCCACCACAAAAGATGCCTCAGAATAATGCTCCTCAGTCTCCCGAGCACGTAATTCAACGAATATTAGGGGCTCCACACAAATTAAGTCCTTTGCATGTTATACAGAATATTCTTAAGCCAAAAAATTCTGTTCACAAAGAGAACCAAGGCACAGAAAAACCACTTCAAACCAAACATCCTAGTCCAGGTAAAGGGAAAAATCTACAAGGTCCAAGTGTGAAAGGTCAAAATACCAAAGGACAAAACATTAAAGGTCAAAATATCAAAAGTCAAAATGCCAAAAGTCAGCATGTCAAGAAACAAAAGCCAAATGAGCAGATGAGTCTACCACCAAACCAGGTTAACATAAAGCCTCCAACAACTGGTAAAAAGCCTATATATCCAACACATTCGTTAAAGAATAGACAGAAGCAACCACTTGGAAGATTGAATGATTTTTTTAAGAATGCAAATAGTGCAAATCTTCTAAAAACAACAGGTAAGTTATTGAGAACCTTAAAAGATGTTTCATTTGCAATGGAAAATAATCTACGTATTAATTCTAAGTACTACATGAAAGTTACAAAACACCCAAGCATTTAATATGATCTGTTTTCTATTCATCTTAACAGTCGCACCACAGAAAATTAAATTGCAAAAGCCACCACAAAAGAAGGTTCCTGAATCTACAGCACCAATTACTCCAAAAGAGAAAAAAGGTACTTAACTTTTTATCCAAAGGTGTCTCAGTGATATGCTTCACAAACTGCATGTATTTTTCTTATCACTTCAATATATGTGGCAGCGAAAAACAGTGCTCAATTGAGGAATGCTTAGGAAGAATCTATAGAACTGAGTCAATGAGAAAGGACTCAGTTTCGTGGGAAATTCATAAGCTATATATTTTTAGATTGTAGTGTGCTTAGGCAGAAGTAAATTTTGTTCTATACTTTTATTTGAAATTTTTCATCTTCAGTCTATATTACGTCTCTGGCAGAATTTATGCCAAGGAAGTGAAACTTGCAACCTCTTAACCAAAATGTCATTTTGAAAAATGAATTAGACTCATAAGTATGGACCTAAACTAAACTCAGGAATAGACCATGCTTTGTTTCTATGATTCCTATATGAGTGAGTACCTTTTTTGTNTAGAAAAAACAGCGCTTGATAAATCATGGACAGCGTAGGAATATTTTTAAATTTAAATATTACAAAGCCCTCCTATATTCATTAATGATTAAATGCTTTTTATTTCTATTTAACATCAGATGATACGTGTCCGATTCGTCAAAATTTACCAAACATGGTTCTTATGAACGGAAGGAAATCAGGAGTATTTACAAAAATGCAAGGCTACCCACCACTTGATGTCTGCATAAAACAGTGCTGTAAAACACCAACATGTGACCTTCTTTTTAAATCAGGAGAGGTAGGACAATGCAAAATACACAAGTAAACTTGAACCTTGAATTTAATCATGGATTTCATCAATTTTACCCTCATCCCATTTTGGGGTTTTCATATTTTCTATTGATTTACCCCTTGTTTGGTTACTTAAGCTTTCCCTCAGTTTCCATTGTAGATTTTATCGCTAAATTTTCTCAATGATTCTTTTTACTTTATACCTTTCATACTGATGAATCGCAGAATGGTCCGAAGCCCCTCGACTTTTCATTATTGGAATTGTCTAACATCTATAAAGTAATTTTGGAATTACCGAAAAAATTAGGAGGCATGGGTTACTTTGTCGTTGTTCTCGTTCTACATTTTAACGCCAAACTTCGCTTCACACAAACACACACAAACACTCACGCATGCACACGGACACACTTACACGCACACACATATACACGCAAACAGGTGTGTTTAAACTCGTGCAATATATAACGCTCTTTTAAATGCATATGTAGGAGTGCTACTATGAATTCTTATATATATATATATATATATATATATATATATATATATATATATATATATATATATATATATATATAATATATATATCCTTCCAAAACTTCTCAAGCCAATTAGGTCAGAAATCAGACGCAGAAAGACGACAATAATTTTCAGTTTGCAAAGCATTAGTATTATACACAAACACTCACGCATTCCCCCCTAATTTAACAATTTAGTATTTTGCTATAATACTAAGTTGTTAAATAGAATACACTAATAAACGTTGCAAAAACAATAGAAGGTCTAACGAAAAATAATTCGAATAATGAAGAGAACGAAAATCGTTGAGATATATGTATATATATATATTTGTATATATATAATAAATATAAATATGTAAATAATAAATATATGCATAATTAATATATAATATATTTATTTGTATATATTTATTTATTTGCTTATTTGTTTATTCATACATGTTTTTCATATAACTGGTTTTAGCAAAGGCTTTGAAGTTAAATGTGCCCTTTTTATCGAACTGCATTAGTTTAGTGCTGGGAGGAGATTGCGTTTTACTCATTCTAATATTGTTTTAAATTGCTGAAAATTGAGATGTGCAATATCTAAATTAGCATTTTGAACTGACTAAATCTATTTTAGGTGTGTTATTTAGTCAAATGTCACAATCCCAGTTCGTGTAAAACGGAGCCGCTAAAAGAGCCTACAATGCGTACAAGGATTGTCTATGTAAACAGACCAGAGCCGAAGTCGAAACCAGGTACAAAGACTTAAAACTATAGATTCTATGCAGTTTGAAGTTCATTGAAGTGTGATTCAAGACTTCATGCGCAATTTTGACACAACATTAAGTTATCTTGGATTTCTGAACATCATAGTCCTAAAAATATTTGCTGCAGTGTTGATATTTGAAATAAAATCTACTGATAGAATTATTGCGTGAATTTCAAATTAATGCTTCATGAAAATCAAATACTCTTTGATAATTACGAGACTCTGCCCAAAGATCTCTTCTTTAATTAAGGAATGTAAATCCATACAAGCCTATGTTTTACTCATTTTTCTTGTAGCCAAGCACGTTGCATGTGAAGGTGAAAATGCTTTTGGCATTGCTTGGAAGGAGACGAAGCCAGATAATTTTGCTGCCCGATCTTGCCCCAGAGAAGCGAAAGGTAAGCATTCTAAATAGCAAAATAAGGAACTAAACGAAGAAAGTTGGTTCAATCAAATCATAAAATAAGTGAAGAAATCTTCAAGCTGTTTCTTTACGTTACACATTGACTTGTGGGCCTAATAAACAGTGCATAATTTGACAACCATAGATACACTTAATTGCACTCTCTTCCATTATCTCCTTGACGTTATCTTTGAAAATTTTCACAAATTTTATCCTTAGTTCTCCAAAGTATTTCCTAGATATACCAGCATGCCTCTGAGCTTGAAAGCTTCCAACTTTACCTTTGACAACATAAATCTACAGCGTTATATGCATCTAGTCTTCTCCAATCTTGCCAAAGTTATATTTGATTTGATCTTGTAATATTACAGGCATGGCAAAACGACAATGTAATGACCATGCGCAGTGGCTAGCCCCCGACTTTAGTGATTGTGTTTCTGACGAATACACAAATTTGAATGAGAATGTACGTAGTCCGGTATTTATTACTTCCTACTCTGATGTAAAATTGCGTTACAAGTTAAAAAGTTGTATAATTGATTATAAGTTAACGAATTAATTCAATTGCCACACCGTAAATCTGCTATGTATGTTTTGTTAAATTTGTTTTGCAATTAATTAATGAGAAGCATTTAATTCGAAAAAAGGATATTCTTGTTTCGTTTTTGGTCACTGGTGCTTTTAGCCATTGCTTTAAAAAGATCCCGTATGTAATTTCATAGTTAATTATATTGAGGTAACTTCATATTGACATGGAGTTTACAAGAGCCGTGATTACTAGCACATCTAATCTTTATCTATTTATCTCAAAAACACGGCATCGAATTAGCCCCCCCTAGGGGCTTATTTATTGCTTGGATTTGTGCTTGGGGGCTTATTGGAAGGGGGCGCTTATTTGAGAGGGGCTTTTGCAAACCCCGACTTTTTCGCAAACCCCGACTAGTCCATCACCTTCTATTCCGGACATGCTAGTACACCCCTTACTTTGGTCCTGGGGCGGATCTAGAGCTGGCTTTAGAGGGGCCTTGATTGTCTTTTCCATGTGAAAAGTTTCTTAACACTATTGTTTACTATAGGAAACATTGCCGTCTTGGGGGGTATGGCCTCCCGGCCCCCTGGATCCGCCTCTGCTTTGGCCCACCCCTTACTGAATACCGCCTGTTTTCATTTTGTATCTTCAATAGCTTTTCAGAAAGTATTTCTTTGCGATTACTAGGTAAAGCACCTTGGTTTTACATCAAGCGTAAAAGATGTCCTAGCAAAGCTAGAAGAGATCACAACACAAACGATAGATAACTCTTTGATATTTGGGGGGGACATCATAAAGGCCACAAATGTATTGGAGCAAGTATCGAAATTTGCTGAGAAGAATCATATAGAGAGATTTGGATTCGGTGCATTGCGGGTAAGTAGCTCCCCCACAGCATCGTGCACATATAGATTCATATTTTCTATGCTTTCACCCGCTATACTTAAGATATTGTAGAGCTAGGTGGAAGTTATGGTAAGGTTTAGTGTCCAAAGCGATGCTATCACGGGTGATTCTTCAGTAGGAAACTGGGAAAATGCCGTTTGTGATCCACAAACTTAGAAGCAGTGCATCGAAGAGCATCTTACTAAGAAAAATCTCGTATATTTAATGATAATTCGCAAAATAGTTACAGAAAGTAAAAACAAAGTTTAAAAATTTGCACCTAAGAGTAAAAAATCTACAAGAATCTGGCACACTTTTTGATACTTCTATCAGAGGAATTGCTTAAGAATTTTAATATCTAATCTCATGCTATCCTGTTGTATATAACCAACATTTGTAGCTTATTAAATTACTAAGTTATAAGTAGTCAGTATAGATGAAATAGTTGCTAATATTTAGTGGTGCTTACAGATCATAGAAATATTTACTACAGCTCTTTTACGTTCTAGCATCAATTAATTTGTCTTCAAATTTATCTCTGAATAGAACTTTGCTCGATCGTCAAGCAATCTTCTTGATGAAACAAACAAACAGGAATGGGAGAACGTGAATCGTGTAAGTTATTACACAAATAAGACGTTGTGTAATGTTACTTTTCTTTGAATTTTTAACTGTCCTACAGATATATAGCTTCTAGATTGTTTTGCTAAGATATTAGCTTCTACACACTAGACTGCAATGAAAATTATATTTTTTGTCTCCAAAGAAGAGAATCAAATGGTTTTTCAGGGAGTTTTTCTAATGGAAATGTTAAAAACAGGCTATTCTGTGTTCTGTGCTTTCTCTTAAAATTCTACCGTATTTGCATTTTTCAAGGATGATTTAAATAGGAGATCGTTAAACTGTTTCTCTTGTCTTTCTTAGTCATTGAAGGGACCTGACAAGATCATGAATGGTCTTGAGAAATTTGGAGTTATTACCGCCGGAAAGATTCCACTTATTACCAACAATCAACCAGTTGTTACAAACAATTTAAGTAAGTTTAAAACATTTGCTAGTAGCTTTTTACATCAGAGATGAAAATAAATAACTCCGTATCTATTCGGATCCATATATTCCATTGGACTTTGGTATCATTATACTGTAGTTGGAAATGCTACTACTTTTTAAAAGCTAGTACAGTTTTACCAGACTCGATTTGTTGAATTTTTAAATATTCTATATTATTCAAATTATTTGTATTGTTCAGTAGGCATAAAGTATATTAAATGTCAGAAATGCATGAAGCAAATATCTTGGAATCAACAGTTTGAAACGTTGAGAGNGCAATCAACATGCAAAAGTTTATTTAGGCCCCATTCACACTATATCGGATTCATCTTGTACCACATTCTTTACCGAATCCGATATCAAAATTTTACATCTTCATACTATATCGGATTCAGTTTTAGGCATTGTTCACTTTTGTTACTTCTTTGATGTTTTACTTGATTGCAAATTTCTGGGTCAAGCTAGTGATTTGTCTACTTCAATGTTGTTGCTTCGTGTCTAAGTATTCTACTTGACCAGAACTGAACCAATCAGCTTGAATACACAAACATCATCTTCCAAACGATCTGAATTTTTATTGTTAACGAACGATTGCAATCCGGTTGATGCTTTGTCAAACGTTTATGCTATTTGACTTTCTTTGCTCCAAAAGCTCTTGTCCGCAAGTCAAGACCTACAAAACTCTCAACATTTCATACATACATAGTACGATACAAATGAAAATTTAAAAATCGCAGAAACCGCAAAAACCGCAAAAACCGCAGAAACCGAAATTTCGAACACCACATTCGGTGTTAAAACTAAATGCGACTCTTAACTTCTCACTGGTTGACCATCCCCGGCCTGTTGTATAAAATATTACACAAAATATTCTGTGCATTATTGGCTCAATATTTTGGCACAAGTTATGCTGAAAGCATTGCGTATTCCAAAACGATGCTAATATAATTGTATCCTTCCAATTTTAGTCATGTCCGTAGCACGTCTTTCAAAAATTCAAAAGTACATTTTCCCAAATTACTCAATGCCGTATTTGAAGAAATGGACTACGAAGAGGGACCAAATTGTTTTGCCAGGACATCTGTTTCAGTCAGGTAGTGTTACCTCTACAGTATTTTATTAGTTTTCAGGAGTTCTCAATTAGTAATGCTTCTCTATATGTATTCTTTCCATTATTAGATCAATATTCTGTCTTCTCATCGCCAATTTATCAAATTTCAGGCCCAGTAAAAGTTGCCAGCATTAATTACAAAACTCTTGGGCACCTTCTTCCTCATAAATGGAGCACTGCAAAGTAAGCTACCCATTTCTCTTTCAGACCATGGCATGCAANAATATGCCACAGTCATAAATAAAACGAAGCATATTTATCATTATTAATTTTTTGCAAACAATTATTTACTGAAGAGTGAAGTAGAAGGATAAACAAGCATGCAAGCAAGGTAGGAACAAGACGAGAAAGTATCAAGGCAATGGAAGCTGCTGAGGAAAAAGAAAAATCTTAAAGAATCTAGCCTATTTAATAAATATTATGTTTTCGTATTTTGCAAGAACCTTTTAGTAATGCATTGCACTCTTTTTTTATATAAGAACCAGAAAAATTGAGGTTCAGGCTGGCTGTTCTTAATTTTTCCAAAATTTTGAGGCTGAATTGTTGTTAATTTGCTCTCAATTTGGCGGGGTGTAGGCAATTTATAAATACATAGAAAGACAATATACAAGGCAACATTGAATGCTTTGATTGATTCAGAGCCCATTAGCCAAATGTTACACCTGAGATGGTCTCTCTTGCACATCAATGTTTTTTATTGAAAAAAGTTTGAAAGCAATTATAAATAGACAATGTTAGAAGAGTATCTAAATTTCAGGCTCGTGTTCTTATAAAGTTTTTTTTATAGAAAGAAAAGAGTGTAGCAGAAAATATGAAAAATATCGAGAAAGTTGCTTAGAAAGTAGTCAAGAAGACATAAAAGCTCAGGGTTTTCATACTTTAATTTTTTTTTATTTTCTAGTCACGTCACATTTACGGATGGCTTTCGAGTGAATAGCAAAGTAATAGCTACATCCATTAATCCAGAACCAGCACAGAAAATAAACCCTCCTGTAACAATTATTCTTCATCATCTCAAGGTAAGAAATGAGCTAAAGTTTAAAAAGTTCTCAGTTGTGTAGTTTATAGGCATACAGAAGACATGGTTATTTAGACTTTGCAAGCAGATCCTGCCTGGGTACGTTTCAAAAGTTTTGACAAACGCTTTTGCTAAATACCTGCAATAAGAAGTACAAGCGTTGGAATGAAATCACTGTCTTTTAGGGAGAGTTTCCTCTGGAATACCCTAGATGACAGTATCCGAAATGAACCTTCTCTTCTACCATTCAAAAATAAGATAAAAATTGATCTTGAAAAGTGTTGTAGATTTTATGCTCTTGTGGATTAATGCAAGACTTGACAATGAACTAAACTTCTCGTTGGATATGTAGTAGCATTGAATCAACCCAATATTTACAATAATTACATAAATATTGTTCTATTTTGAAACTCTTAACTTAAACTCGTAACGTTACCCTACTGGCTGTGTATCTCAACTCGTAACTCTTAACTATGCTAAGGTTGCTCGTAACTCGTAGCTGTGAACTGTGAACTGTGAACTGTAAAGCGAATGCTAAGCTTGATATACGACGATTTGCGGCGGAGTGCTACACGTGACGAAGTATCCAACAAAAAGCATGCACCTACTGGATCTACTGCTAGCTTTTACTTTTAATGTACGATATTTTGTATATAATTATTTGGTCTTTTTTGTATTTTAAATAGTTGGTTTAAGTTAGTATGAAGTTACTATTGTAAATACCAACTTTAAAATAGACATGAAAAGAAGTGAAATAAAATTAAAACAAAACGAAACTACACTTTTGTTTTAAAGCATATATCAATTTCCTCTACCGAGGACTTTAGGAAGTTTAGTAAGATCTTGTGTATCACTTATAACATAGAATCTAAAGATGAGGAAGATTGTTGATTGGACATCAAATAGTGTAATTACGAAAAGAGTCCTCTAAAGACGCGGGCACCACGGGAGACGCCCGCAGGCAGCTTCAACCCTTGCAGGCCGTTAGAGCCAGCATAGGCGTCCAATCTAGATTGGCTAACAAAGGAACCACCATTGAAGGATTCCTGCCAATAATCTTGCAAGAATTCTTTCGAGAAGCCATCCATCTGTGGTTGCAATGTTGATAACTTTTAATCGGCGCAAGTTTTATAAATTGCTCCTTCTGGCAATGTAAATTGAAGCCTTGTGAACATGCTTGCAAAATGTTTTTCAATTATTCGATACTATATGCTATCAGTTTTTTCGCAAAGAAAGTACATTATTTACCACCAAAACACGTTTCTCGATACTTCTCGAATGAATTCTCACAATATTATTGGCAGGCATCCTTCGATGGTGATTCCTTGGTTAGCCAATCAAGATTTGACGCCTATTCTCTCGCAATATTATTGGCAGGAATCCTTCGGTGGTGATTCCTTTGCTAGCCAATCAAGATTTGACGCCTATGCTGCTGCGGATACTGTTTGCATACATCTAACTATTTCATTTGGTAGACTTAAAGTTTCGCGACCTATTTAAACCTTATTGCTTCGTGCATGCATATTATTCTACATTTTTTGTAATTCAAACGCAGTTTCTATTAGACATTTGTTCTAAATGAAAGCGTTTTCAACTTTAAGGAAATAAATACTGCCCGAACAAAGTGCGTCCATTGGGATTTCAAGTCCAAGTAAGTGTAGTTGCTTATCAATTCCTTTCTAAGAAGGAAGAGGAAGGTATGCTTTCAGGAGTACACGCTTTTTTTATAAGAAACAAACTCGCTGGCTTCAGTCTGGATGCTTTCTAGTATTTCGTCAAATCCAGCCTTAAATGTTTCTAAATTTTTCTTAAACTTAAAGACTTCCAATGACAATAACAACCCAGACTAGGCAACTGTGATGCAAGAAAAAGGATGCTCAGGTTGTGTGAGGCATGTGATAGATTTTGTTTCTGTTTTCTTTCTGGTTTTACAAGTTATTATTTGAAACTCAGCCTGCCTGTTTTTCTTAAATGTTTCCTACTTTTCACCTAATTTCTGGCTCATGTTTCTTATATACATGTCTTATAGAAAAAAGCGTGTACTTTTTCTTCTTCTGGTACTTTTGGCATCTTTTTGGCAAAGTTTTCTTCTTTTAGAAATGTTTCATAATTTGCAATCTTTTTCCTTTTTCAGTAATATTTTGCTTCTTCAGCAGTGCTTAATTGTTGGGGATACGAATCTTTCAAGTTCAAGAGCCAACGGTCATTCCCCAAATGGCATCTAAGAGCATGATTAGGAAGCATATTTTCAGTTTGCTTGAATGTGGGGAATGCAATAGAATAGCAAGAGACTCGCAAATGGCAATAGATTCCCTGGCCAATGATTGGCTTTGAACTTTGAACTTTGAACTTTGTGCAGTAGATTTCAACAATGTGGGCAGCCCCCGGTATCCTCAACAATTTAGCTTCTTCAGTAAATGTCAATATTCTTCTCATGATGACTTTCTTTGCAAAATCAGTTGATAAAGGAGATTTGCACAACATTTTTAGCATCCAAAATGGCGGCAGTTGGTCATCCGAAGGCTGTTGGGTTGTCACTAGCAATGCAACTGTGACAGTTTGTCAGTGTGACCATCTGACACACTTTGCGGTACTTATGAACCTCAGTGATGAAGACAGGGTACGTTTATCAATGTTCCTACTCCTTGAGGACATGAGTTTTTGTTTAGAGACTGAACAACTGAAACATCATGAGAAGGAATAGACTTTTTCTCTTTTCTATTAAACTGTTATATTTGATCCATTTATAACCAACTGGTTTCACTTCATTAGCGGGGTAGCGTTGCACTTGTGCGGAAATCCTCTTTTCCACTAGACGAAATCTTTCGTGCGATGCGGAAGTCTTCAAAGTTATGCATGCGCATAGCATTTACTTCACTTACAAGAAATGAAAAACGCACGCGTAACGTCGAAAGATTCACATCGCGCGAACGAGTTCGCCTAGTGGAAAACAGGCTGAAGAAGTTCGATGGTTGCAGCCATGCTCAACCCTTGACTCAATGCCCGTTCTTTATCAACCCACCATCTGATGGGTACCTGGTGGCAACACTGGAGAGATCAATGCGGCGAGGAAAGGAGCCGGACACCCTACCCAATCTCACAAGCCGATGG
>OLMO02000301.1:14159516-14170571 GCA_900291935.2 Cassiopea xamachana | reverse complement strand
TGTCTATTATTATTTATTTGGTATAGGCTGTACAAGCTAGCCAACAATACACTATAAATATATGTGTGGCTTATCATTGTATTTAATAAATACATTCATACAAAAGTTTTTAAAAAATTTATAACAACAACCAATAGAATAATCAAAACTAGTGGGGGTAAAAAGGTTACCCAACTGCAATTTTTCAATAGTGTGTTGGACTTCTGGCATGAATGAAAATTGAATTCCAGATTTAAATTGAATGCTTAGGGGATAAAAGGCTTTAACTTGTACATAGTTGGAATTGAAATGGAGTCAAATACCGCAATCCAATCACTATTCTAGTTCAACTCGAAATTATGGACTTCCCATTGTTGTGGTTCCTCATTTGATTCAAAAAATTTGATCTATTTTCCTGAAAATGCTGAAATTATATGCTGTGATGTCCCAGTACTAACACAAGCCTACAATTAGATTCAGTGCATATCCTAGAGTACCTAGATAGAGTAACCTGCATCTAAAATTCTCATCAAAAGGAAGTTGGAAAATATGATTTGAAGACATACACATATGATACTCAATTCTGTACAAAAACATCATAAAATTTCTACATTACTACATTTTTGATTTCAGATATATGAACACCAAGATTTGCATGTATGAATAACATATTTGTCTCTTCTGTGCAAGGGCAACAGGTTACACAACAACAATATAAAGATGCAGCAAAAATTAGGGTTTTGTAATTAACAATGATTTCTGTTTCAATATAGTAAATGCATTACCAAACACAAACACAAATACACTCACTCACTCACTCAGACATACAAAAACCAGGAAACTACAAACTTGGAAACTTGCTAAATTAAAATGTGGCTATTTAACTCACTCTAATCCTTGCTCGGTCAAATTTATTTGCATGCAGGAAATCTGCAATCTCTTTCCTTGCTTTCATTGCAATTTCAGCTGTAACAAAGAGCGCATAGCAGTAGTAAGGCATCCCAGGTAACGATAGAAGCAGTGCAAGATTCGTGGACTTCTATATCCTACCTTAGAGTAAAATTTAGCATTTCGTAAGACTTACTCTTTTTCTTTTCCAACATCTTCAGCCTGTTTATTGCCAATTTTAAATTGACTCGAAGCTTTTGCGTTCTGAACCCTGACGAAAACATTTCTGCTAAAGATACCTCCCAAAATGTCGCTGCTTTAGTCCTGCCCCGGATATATCAAGCTGCAATAGTTCGCTTTTAATATCTTCCCTTCAAAATTACTAATAAACTACTCTGACAAGCCTCGTATTTGGCAATGGATGTTCATACGGCCTTCTTCTGTCGTATTTTGCGTAAACTGATTCTGTAATGTTCTAATTTTACACCCCACTTTCCTCCATGACTCAATTTTCTAAAAACATAACACTAGATACCAGTCTTCCAAAAATTCACTTATCAGCATTTTTCAGGCCTAAGAATGACGTCACAACATTAATGATGACCAGAGTGGTGACCTGGACATTCAATTACTTCAAAAGGCTGCTACAAACTGTGCAAAAATGTGACCCCAAAACAGTGGGATATCAGAGACACTCAGAGCCCCCCTTTGAATTGAGCCTGATGGAGGCTTTCTAATCACACTAAACAAAGCAAACTGTCTCTGGAAGACCTCATGAAAACGTTTCGGAACCTCCAAATTATGGGGGCCTGATGTGTCCTACATTGGTTGTGCCATTGCCTCAAGACCTCACAGGGTGAGTGGTCAAGCGGCCCATCCAGTTCCATTAGCTTAACTGAAGGTCAGCATGGCTGTATACGTTCAGAAATTGGATGGGTGACCTTCCAGATGAACGACCAAAACAGCTCACTCCGCCGTTCTTCGGAAGGGACGTTAAACTAAGGGTCCCATGCCTGCATGCGGCATGAAAAGTAGGCCTACATTAGCTGACAAAGCTAGGTATAACAGCTTACTCAAAAAAGTAAACAACCTCAACAACATAGTGGAATGTACTCTCATGGGTTGATTGTAGCGTTGCGCTGAGTAAGCACAACTTACTCTCCAGGGAGGACTACTTTCCACTTTCTGTTTGGTGCATGGTATAAAAGGACCTGCTCCGCTTATCTGGGCTCTAATAATAACCTAATAATATTTAACATTAAAAATAAGAGAAAGTAATTTAAAAGTAAAAGTAATCATCCTATTTATTAAAAATAGCAATGTTACCTTTTATATATTAAAAGTCATTTATCAGCTTGTAATGACTGTTCAGTGTATTCTTGAAATCGTTTCTATCTTTAGTCTACTTCACCTCATTTGGTAAGGCGTTCCATAGCACAGCCCCTCTGTATTTGAAAATGTTTCTGCCAACTTCAGTCCTGAATCTATTCACTTTTAGTGTCACGATTTTTCACTTCTCGGAGAAAACTTTTCAAATTCTATTAAGTCTGGCTTAGTCTGAATGTAAATTGTGCATCAAGACTGCTTTACGCCGTTTGTATATATAGGCAAATGGATGCCACTTTGCCATTGAGAGGCTTTCTCCCTCTGATATACTTCTTGGAAGATTTTCAATCATTCTTGTTGCCCCTCCATGGATATTTTCTAGCTTTTCAAGCTGGGGTGTAAAGCAGTTGCCCCAGAAGAGATGCAATTGTTTCACTATTGCCTCCAGTAAGGACTCTAATCGAAAAACTGGCTTATAGCTATGGATATCATACGTAGCTTGTTTTTGCATCCTAATATACTCCTCTACATTTAATGTTTTAGCCAATGAAAGCTAATTTTTTCAAACATTTTTCAAAGTTTTCTCTGTCAAATTTTGAAGCAAATAAACGACATGAAAGGTAGATGTATCATGGTGTCAACTGATCTAAAATCATGAACTCAAAGTGCTTGTAACGGGTAGATGTACGGAAGGTTAGAATCTCATACTGCATAAAGAAATGACTACTTTATGTTACATAAGAACACTAAGATTTAAGCTAAGCTCTAAGACACTGCATTATCTCGCTTCTTGCTCTGTTTGGCAAAAAAGATGCCAAATAATTAACTGGTATAACGCACATATGGATCAATTGGAGATTATGCAGGATGCTGTTGCTCAATACAGTAAAAAATCCTGCTAAAGGGTATTTTGAAATACTCCAAAGAAGAACAAGCAGAATAAGCTGTCTATGCTTGGAGACACGTGTGATCGCACGTGCACGTGTATACACACGAATAAAATCCCCAGTATGAGCGTAAAATCACCCGTTCCAACATCACTATCAACCGTGCAATCACACAAGTCAAATAGGAACTCCGTTGACTCAGCTACAAAACTAGTGACCATCACCTTTAGGTCTCATAACTGTACTGTATGATGTTTTATCGCAAATGAAACACCTGACATACTTCAGCGATAAGAAACTATTGATCTTGTACCAATTTTTCCAGGCATGGACTGATTTCGCCACTTAAAGTGAATAGTGCAATCCATAAAGGGCGGATCCAGTGGGTAGGGAGGGGGTGGCTTCCCAAGCAGCAATAGTTCCTATAGCAAACAATACTATTAAGAAGTTTCTCATATGAAAAATATAATAAGGCCTCCCTCCCAAAGTCCAGCTCTGGATTTGTTTGCTTGAAATCTCCAAAACAGTGAAAAGGGGAGTCTGCTCAGCTTCAGAGTAAAATGAAATGTAATCTAATCAGTAAGTTAAAATCACTAATATATATATATATATATATATATATATATATATATATATTTATATATATAATGTATGGCTCACAATCTTTGAGAACGATGATATTTACAGTGTAGTGATGACTTCCACGATACAGTGCTCAATACCTTGGTGCTAGAGCTGAAAGAAGAAAACGGCAAATAGAAGAAAGCGCCAAATAAACTACCATTTCATGCCTACAAGACTGTTTCGTGGTTGCCCACTGATGAGTGTATATATATAAACATACATATAAATATATATATATATATATATATATATATATATATAAACATACATATATATATATACATATATATATATAAATATATATATATATATATATAAACGTACATATATATATATATACATACATATATATATAAATATATATATATATATAAATATATATATATATAAATATATATATATAAATATATATATATAAATATATATATATAAATATATATATATATATTTGTACATATATATATACATTACAAAAATTATAGATAAGATTGTTCTCAATAACCCATTATTTAACTTTCTTTCTTTTAGCTGCTCTTCTTGGCTTTTCCTTGTGATCATTTTGGCGCTTTAGCACCTACCAAAAAAAGAGAGCAATAATGAAAGTTCATGGTACACTATTATTGCAAGCAAGGAATCCAAAACTGAAATTTGTTTGATTGATGAAGAAAATACCTTACCAGTCTCATGAATAACATAAATTTTGTGCAAGTATTGATATAATGAATTAAGTCATGGAAATGGAAGTGCAGGGAAATAGAAGAAGAGGCAGGCCCAAGTGAAGGTGGATTGACAGCATAAACGGAGACTTAAGGGAGAAGACTTTAAACCCAGAGATGGCTAACAACAGAAATGCGTGGAGAAGGCTCATTCAGAAAGGCAATCCCAAATAGGGAAAAGCTGGGAAGAAGAAGAAGATTGATATAATGAATTAACACTTGAGTGGCCAAGTTAGTTTCTGCCTAAGTGATTTACTGACAAGCTGATAGGCTGCAGGCTGGTTGGCAGAGGTTCCATCTCCACTTTACTTGGACTTAGGAGACACTATTTTCTTTTTAATAATACCTAACTTTTTGCTGAGCCTCAATATTCTTAAAACAGTCTGATTTTGGGCTTAGAATTATTCTTAAATAACAAAAATTGTAACTCTGTCTAAAAATTTCAAGGATATATTCCAATCATGTCAATGTTTTTCTAGAGTCAAAATAAAACTACGAAAAAGTTCATATTTTGCATCAAGATTGCAAAAATACATCTGAATGCAGTATTATAGTGTACAAAAAATCCTTATGTCTTGATGAAGCTTGGGCCTCACATTATTCTTAGATTATTCTTACACTTCAGCGATTTGAGACTCAATATTTTCATAACCTTTATTCTTATAGAAAAGAGCTTATTGTATGTGAATACATTGCTTCACATGTTCAAAATGGTGGGAGGTAGACTGTTAACAATGAATGAGCAACTGAATGACCAATGACAGATTTTCCCATCATTTTAGATCTACCTTAGTTTTCTCAACAGCACATGATGACTGTTCAGTCTTTTCATCCATTTCATAGTCTGCTTTTAATTTTTCCACTCTCTTTGAAACTAATGGTTGTAATGCATCTTCCTTCAACTCCTTAAATCTACGCAAGTCAGCACTGAAAAGAACCTAGAACGAATTATGGCTTTCATAAAAATCTACATTAAGTCCAAAAATAAGTGTAGCAAATTGAAGATAATCTCGGTAGATATTTTCTATACAAGTTTAATTCAGATAGCATCTCTTCAGAATTAATTAATTTATAATTGTAGTTATCAGTGAATATACAAGAAGCATGTGAACTTAACATTAAATTATAGTGCTAAATTTCTTGTAGGTGGGGAACAAATTCCACTAGAGATCAAAGTGTGACAAAGGTAAAAACAAAATTATTTTCCTATTTAGTTTCATATCTTCTTCAAAAATATCAATAATAACTTAAGACTTAAGGGTTTGGTCTCTAATAAATAATGAACTGATCAATAAAGAGTAAGAAATTAAGCATATCACAGTTCACCACCATGCTCTCTGAATATATTTGAGCTTATATCTTTCTCTCCTCTTTCTCTAATTCTAATTGTGTGTTACAACTAGTCACTTACAGAGTGTGCCCATCCAGCATAGTCACCATAGATTCCTCGAAAATGGTCACCTGAAAAAAGTGGTGGTTAAATCCTTAATTCTTTTGCATTTACAGCACTTTAAATTGAAGCAACAACAAAAGAAAACCTGAATGGGACCAATTTGCTAAAGATGGACAGAAGTAGATTTTGATTGAAAGTGGCTGCAGACTTTGAAGGCAAATGGAGCTAATGCACATCATAGGCTATAATCAGGAGGGTTGGAAAAGTAGAATAGATTCTACTTCCCTGATAGCTACAAAATCTCTGCTATGCTCCTGACCTATATTAGACATCTACAATGCCATTCTGTTTGGCAGCCAATGAAAAGTGCTGTTTACTAACACCACATAAAAATCACATGGAGCTAATGGATTTTGAAATGTGTTGCTTTCAATCCTTGAACTTGCAATCAAAAAAGTCAAAGTCCTTTCCCGCGCCCAATGGCACATAGGGCGGCGCCTATCTCCATTTCTATAGCCCTAGGCCACACATCTGCGAATGCCGTGACAGCTACAGCAGGGGGCTGGTCCACTGGTAGCTCCACGAGTTTAACTTTCCCACTCCATTCTCATATGTCGAGTGCCAGGCGAGAAGGCAGTGAGTACCATTTTTAAAGTCTTTGGTATGAATCGGCCGGGGCTTGAACCTACCGGTTGTGAGGCAGACTCTCTACCACTGGGTCATCACTCCGGTTTGAACTTGCAATGGAAATATTAAATGACAGCAACAATTGTCAAAGCTTGTATTAAAAAAGAACCCTTGTTATTACCTATCTCTTGATAAATCTTATCAGTCAAAGTCTTGTACTTCTTTAAATGCGGTAAATAGTCCCTTTGGGCAATCTGCCACATGTGTGTGTCTACAGGGACTGCCTCTGTTTTATCAAGTGACATCAAGCACACACAATCAGCTACCTTTGCACCAACACCAGGAAGCTCACACAAAGCTAAAATATCATAGAAATATGATTTGAATGACAAAGAGTTACTCAAAATTACATCAATTGCTGAGCTTTCTAGCTCCATTTGAAGATATTTCTGGAAGGAGATGGTACATCTGTTTTGTATACAAGGGCTTCAGAGAAAGCTCAAAACAGTTGATATGGGGCAGGTACAAGCATATGAGTTGACAAAAAAACCTGCATTTTGAAAACCAAACACAAGTGCCATGCAATTTTGATGCAACAAGTTCTCCATTTTCCAGGGTGACCACTCATATTTTGTGATGAAATTCCAGGTGTTCTCCATTTGTTTTGGAGAATCTGATCACTTTTCCATGCTAATCATGTCTTGCATTACTAGTTTATGCAAACAACAGGATCTATTTTGATAGAAACTATGCCTGTTAGACATATTTTGATAGAAACTATGTCTGCATATCCACCCATGTGGATGGAAGGATATGCAAGCATAGTGGAATAAAATGGGGGTTTATGGGCTTGCTTCCAAAAAATGTACAAGACCACTCTCTAAATTCCCCTTGGCAAAATAGAAAAAAATTGTCCCAATGGGGTGGGTCATTGAGCTATCAAATGTCATCTGTATTTCAAAAAATTGACTTCCAGGTGTTTTCCAAGAGTAGTGGCTACCATAGATGTAGTTTCAACTCATCAACAAGTATAACAACTACCAAGACATATGGCATTGCAATAGAATAAACAATCCAAATGTTTTGTGCATGTGTGTGGTTAGGACCAGAAAATGCATCTTATACTTTACTGCTATGGCTCTGCAAAAATTTTCTGCAAAAATATCCTGCAAAAATTTTCTGCAAAAATATCCTGCAAAAATTTTCTGCAAAAATTGTCTGCAAAATTTCTAGTGCCTAGCAAGGCATAAAATTCAATTTACTGAAGATACAATGAAAGTCATACCACTGTGTGCCTCTTTGTAAGGAGTTTCACGAAGAGTATATAGCCAAGTGTTTCCTCCATTCTTTAATACCTGTTTGGCACATTGATTGATGAATTTTGCTCTGTAACCAAAACCAAGCTTCCGTAAGTTTCCATCAACGTCGTCACTTGAAAGAGCTGAAACTGTTGGGAATTCATAATAAGGCTTTCCCCCAACGTTGTTGATTAACTGTCCATAGTTTGCACAAAGTTTGTTAACCATCGACGCTATTCGTGTGATATGGTTGTTTTGGGAGCAAATAAAACTGAAGAGATTTTCCACAGGGTCCTGTCTCAACATTCTAAGTCCACCAAAATTCTGTGAGAGCTTATTGAAGACTTGGTCGTTCATACTCCATTTCTCATACAGGCCTTCAAGGTCAATTTTAAGTTGAAAATAATCCTTTAAAACAGCCTCTTCATTTTCGGCTTTCAAGTCTTTAACGTCAGCTTCTGGCACATAAAAATGTGTGGCTCGTCCCTTTCTAGGCCGTTTTGCTTTCTTGGACTGACAACCATTTTCTACTAATGTAGAAGAGGAATCACTAGCAGTGCTACCAATACTTTTGTAAAATATTTGCTCTGAATCTTGTTTGAGAATCCAGATTCTCTTTCCAACAACTCCAACCCATTCTCCAGTTTCATGTTTTGACCAACGAAAGCATTGGCCGCAGTTTAATACAATATCAAGGTTGAGAAGAGATCTTGGGCATGCGAAAAAACTCCACGTCTTTTCCATGTACCTTAAATTAGCTCTGTCAAAAGCCCTGTACTGTTAGTCCTCTTTGCGAACTGTTACTGGAAACATACAAGATAGGAAAGATACCAAGAAACAAATAAACAGTGAACCGACAAAAAGAAAAACCGCGGTAATTGCATCCACCATTTTGAAGATGCGGCTTGTCTCGATTAGAGTTGCCCTCCTTTCCATTCTTGTAGAGAAATTCCTGGAAGTAACTTTTGGACAACCTTGGGACACTTTAAATAATATCACATGGCATGCAGAATATGCAGCTGACTCTAGCAATATTAAAGCCAGATATTTGCATCCACGCTAGAAGAGTTGAGGTACTCTTTAAGCGCGTAGCATCGTTTACTAATTTTATTGTCAATGTCATCTGTGTTTGGAAGTTCAATTGAAGTTAGTTTTGATCCAGATTGGAAACTTTGAATATTGCGCGGGGAATTTGTTTCGTGGCCTAGAAATTGCGCTGCTGCTAATAGTTCGGTTTTTGCGCAGCTGAGAGCAATGCGTGTGTGGCTGAGAGTAGAAGGTAACGTACAGAATTGCCTTGCTAAAAGAAGTCTGCACGGCTGAAAGATTCATTTCACAAGTATTGCGCGGCTGCAACCGCAGCTGACAGCTGATGTGCGCGGGGGAGAAATCCCCCGCTCAAGGCATAAGTTCCAATCTGGGTTTTGATGACCTGCTTTCTATAGAAAGATATGCATGCACTGTAAAAATCTACACTTTCCCCTATTACAGATCTACAGCTTCATTTTACAACTCTGATTCAGATTATTTTAGTCCCTGATGCAAATGGAGATAAATTTAGTCGAAGCTTGTTAATAAACCACTATGAACTCCTTCAACTGCTATTCTGCACTCTCATTATTACATTTTAAGTGTTTAGAATGAAGTGAAATAAAAAGGAGTAAATAAAGTTTATCAGTTTGGTGGCACGGAAACTGTGTTTTCATTCTTAGCTTCATCTCACCCATACTGCATAAAACTAGTAGTAAATTGTAATGACACTATTTGCATCTGTCCATTTTAAACCAGAAAATATTTGAGCTTCTGAAAGTCAGTGGATTTAGAACACTTTTGGCAAAGAGGAAATGGCTTACTTATGGAGAAGCAGAGAACTTTTACTCACTGCACAAAGGTATATATCTACGAATAGGTTTTTGTAATCCATGTAGCCTAAAAATGTTATCTCCCACTGTCTCCCTGCATGATTTTGTGCATGCATGCATGTATATGCCTGTAGGATGCAGTAACAGCTACATTAGCAATTTCCTTTTTGGTTGATTAGCACATAAACTTTTCTGTCTATTCTTTCTTCTCTTCTTTTCATTGTACTTTTCACAACTTTCATGTCACCTTGATATGCACCTTATTACTCTATTACTTTTGTCTTTATTGCTAAGGCCTTTTCCTTTTAATTCTTTTTAAATATGGTAGAAGTTGCTATGTAGCCTCCCCCCTATGTAGTACCTATCATTACTCCCTTGTGATACAGGCAGTTACACAGGCCCTATGTAATTCTAATCTTAGTACTGAGAAAGATCTCAATCAATTCATGTACCTATTAAGCAAGTGTATATTTGGTTTATTANATCTATGTATTTTATGAGCTGCGCAGACAGCTTTGAAACAGTGAGATATACAACTACTTTATTCTTGTCTTAGCTCAATTAATGTGCTTCTTTTACTTCTAGAGAAGTTCTTCTATAACAGATTAACAATATTCATGACTAGGTAAGCTAATTTGCAGGCATTTTTATTATAGACTTGAGCAGTGTCTCTGAAGTTATAGTTATTCATTTCCAGGTGTTATGGTGAATAGGAGTACAATTTATTAGATTTTATCATTCCTCACTTTTAGCGGAGAGCTGATAGCACTCATTCTTCAAAGAGAAGATGCAATCCGTAAATGGAGAGAAATGCTAGGGCCAACAAGCCCATACAGGTAAGTTAATATGAAGCTACAGATGGGTGATTTTGGAGGAACTATAAGGATCCTATTCCCATTTGAATTTATCATTACGTGTTTGATAAAGCTTGTATGTTAGTTGTTTGATTTTCCCACCAGTAGCTTGGTATCTAAAAAATTTACATTCTCAATCACTATTCACCTAGAGGTGATTAGACACCAAGAAGAAATGCTCAGGAAATAAAAGCAGTTTGTAAAGGAGCTGGCAAACCCATGCAGATGACCCATCATATGTTTCCTATCTAGCAGGTACTTCCATATCTGAAAGTATACAGATCCCTACTTTTCCCTTGTCATTTAAGTATTTTCAAACATTCTATTCTTTAGTGAGGTTCATACCAAGATTGTATCATATCTGTATTTTGTACTGCTTAATGAACCTTGGCTTTAATTGACTTGTAGAGCACGCCACCTTCAGCCAAATTCAATTAGAGCATTATATGGTATTTCAGACACAAGAAATGTTGGGCATGGTTCAGGTATCAATAATAAATTTTTTTATTCAATAAATTCTTTCCTCTCCATGCTTCAGGTGAGGATGAATCTTCAGCACTTAAACTACTTTTACAATATGCAATTCTCTTTGATATGTGTG